>JBCAUI010010713.1:0-10000 GCA_038406195.1 Haplosyllis anthogorgicola | reverse complement strand
ACCTGTGCCACCTGGAGTGTGAAGGGCAGCAGCCCATTAAGTTGTTAAGGGGAGAGTTAAGGGTAGACTGCCCGATGGTGGTTCTGGCCGCTCCTTATCAAAGGGGTACCCACAAGACTTAAAGATAAGGATGTAGGTCAATTTGTAATGGGGGCATGCAATCTGTACCGCCCAAAAAAAGTGATACAGATTGCATGCCCTGGAAATCATTACCGGTAAATATTGCCCGTGCAGTCAAATTTTCTTGTAGGTCAGTTGGTGCTGGCACACCGGCACTTGATTCAGGAACAATACAGTATCCGTGATTTTTTAAGCATTAAGGTACCGTTATACATTTGCATGTTCATTGGAGTCTGCCTTACGGACCTTTTCATCTGAGGAAACATCTCGAGGGCAACAAAAACACCCTTCAGTGTTGGCTTCTATTTAGCCTTCACAGTCTTTAAACACTGTACAGAATGAAACGGGTTGCTGAAAGGCCACAGAAGTACACTAACAATTTGACTTCTCGAAACCATCAGGACTACTATAAAATTATCAGCAAAATGAATAAACTAAATGTACTTGTCAATCATTTATTTCCCTTTTCATGCGAATGCATAATTGTAATAAAACTGTATTGGAATAACCGTAAACAAGTACAGATGATCAGTTCCACAATCAAATATTTCTCAAAAGTATCCCCACCATCTTTTGTCAAAACACGTCATTTTCAAAAGAATGTACAAATAATGAAATCGGTTCACGAATTTTTGTAGCATTTTCCAGGTCCAACTTTCTGCATATTTTGAATGACGAAAGTCTTTCTCTCTCCCAAAACTTACTTATTTATCAAGTGTTACTACGGGTATGAAGTTCACTAAACGTTACAGTCCACTGCCTTCAGGTTAGTTCCTTTTGCTGATACTTCCCATAACGTCCACATGCCACGGCCTTCCTAATCCCTGACTCTCAGCTTCGTTGTTCTTCTCAGTAAGTTTACTTTTCAACTCTTGCCACTGCATTGCGGTAAAATACGGCCTAACCACAGTGTTCTTCCACAGGGGATCTTCCGACCGAGATATTTTCCATGCTGAGCGTGCGACCCTGTCCCTTTCTTGAACATTTCTGAACTTCAGCATTAATTCGCTTTCTCTCAATTTTGTAATGAAAACTACCTCACTATCAAAACCTAAATCCTTTAGCATCTCATTTAGTTTAGTTCTGGTCTCAAATGGGTTCATTTCACTGTTCGGTACATTGTACGCGATCAAGCAGCGACGTCGGTATTCTCGTTGCGCAACTTCCTTCATGACTCCTGCAATCTGATGTTTTTGATCTTCATTAACATCAGATGTTACAGACTTTACGTCGTTAAGTTGATCTATTTTTCCTTCAATTTTCTTCACGTCATCCACTAGCTGGTTGAACCTCTCGCTGATTGACGACACTTCTTTTTGTACGTCTTGTTTAAGCTGTTCAAGATCTTCCTTACTCACTGTGGACTCCAGCTTCTGCTCCATCTCTATCAGCTTGGATTTCAGATCGATGTCCTCCGGGTATGGCAGTCCAGTACTATATTGTTTTTTGAAGCACTTCCTCTCTGAAAAGTACAAGAAATTTCACTTATCCTCCACACTAAACTTGGCTGGAACAATCATCAATATTTGGGTATCCGGCCTACATGGTGTACCGATCGGAAACCGTTTGGGGTTAAAGTGCGGTGCTTACTTGAACACCGAGCAAGTTTTTATAAATTTAGCATACAGACGCTATTAATATTCCAACCTTGTTTCTCCCATTAAATACCGGGAATCCCCATTTTGTAGCCCTGGGCTTCTATTTGGGGTAGGGCACAATTTTATGTGAAACTTTGGCCATAATAGAAGCCCATGGGCTAAATACTGGGGCAATGGGCTACATAATGGGGTAACAATTGACCACACTTAACTTAAAGTGAATGGTGTAAAACTTTCTTGGCATTATTAGTGTGTGACAAACCACCAATAAAATTCATTTTTTACTGTTATGATTTTGAAATTTGGGGTAGAGCATGTGCTAAATGTAATAAATGGTAAACATTTTATACATGAAAATAAACTGATCAATGCTTGCATAAATTTTTTTTTTTTAGCTCATGGGCTTCTATTTTGGTGGGCTATAAAATGGGGATTCCCGGTAAAATGTGTTTCAATACATCATCAACATGTATGAAATAAAATTGAATTGATACAGATATTGGTAATTGACATTAATGTATTCATAACGTCAAATACACTGACGGTGACAATTTATTAAACAGGTTTCAATTTAAATAGACATATACATTTACATTAAAACTGACGTCCTATTAATTCCACTATTTTCAAACAAAATATTTTTGATTCCACGCGAAATATACATATTTCCAATTTGAATGCTTATTCGCCCGTTATTCAAAATTGCCACCATCGGTGTAGTGTATTTTACTTTTAAAATTTATAAAGTACCAAACAACTGTTCGGTACCTATTGGTACATATCAAACAGGTGATTCCCCGACAAAATTGTTTCCGTTTATTTTTAGAAAAACGTTCGAATTTAAACCACAGACATAAACAACATAAACAGAATCATGTAAGTTCATCACGCGTTAATACATCAAGATGCCTTAATTGAGGAAAAGTAACATAGATTACGCAAGTTATTTATTGCACAAGGGAACATAAATTATCACTTATTTTAATCTGTTCATCAAATTTTAATCCGAAGTCGTCACGACAATAAATTGACAATCTCATATTGTATTATCTTTCCTTTTGTGATCACGACCGAACAACTTCTCTGTTCTGTAAGCAATAACATTATGAAATAATATTATTACAATAAATTATGCATGATAAATAAATGTTGCACAAATGGATGTTTGTTGGTACATTGCATTAAACAGCGTAACACTTGTCACTACGGCGATTAAATTGTCAATTATAAATTCAGACCTGAAAATGGCCGACATTTCAATTCAGGCTTGAAAAAGATCGACAAAGGAATTATCGAGGCATGACGATTCTGAAGAAAACCATAAGGAATCATCACCAAGCAATGATATCCTAAACCGAAAATCTCAAATATTGTGCTGCGCCACTGGCAACACCCAACCCAGCGGTCTAACCCTTTGCGCTTTCATACCTGAGATACGAGGCCATTTTTCCAATGATATTCGTCGAAACGGACGATGGACAATTTACAACAATCTTCCACAAACTTACCGCATTAGCAAGTTGAAAGCCTATATCCTCTAAAGCAAAATCTCTTCGTTTACTTTTCAAACCATTTCTTTTCTACGTGACTTTTTAAATTTTAAAGATTTAATACAAATCAATAAGAAGGGTGTGGTCGCATGTAAATTGCCTACAATTTATAATCTCAGATGGCACATGCATACTGCAATATGTTCATGAACCTACACAACTACACCGCTTAAAACTTAAACATCGCCATTGCCTTAGAAAAAATATCTTGTAATGTTGTCACTGCGGCCCAGAATCACATCCAGCCAACGGTTTCTGAAACTTTTCAATTACTGTAACTGTTGCCATAGCTACGTATCTAACAACGATAATAATTTTTTTTAATGTAGGCATTTAGCGCAAGGGTAAAAAATTAGGCAGGGCTGGCAGTAGCCTTGACTTCTCTCTACAGAAAGCGCAATTATGAAGAGAGATTAATCCATGTGATTGTAAAGATTACTTCAGACATGTCGAAGGTAACATGTTCCTTGGCATAGTATTGGAGGTATTCTATTTTACTCTCTGTATACTTTAAGTGAAATTACACCCATGAATGTTTGGCGTATGTTACATGAACTAAAAAGGGGCCAATAGGAGTTGCGCTCACTTGGTTGTAAATAATAAACAAATAGGCCTAATGCGCGAGCTGTTTGGGAATTATGAATAAATCTACTTGTAATATATGTGACCAACTAAAATGTATGTGCAGTGGTGTACATGACATTGTCAGCTTTGGAGACCAGTCTGCCAAGGCAGAGAAGTCACGACACCTATACTGGCCAGTTTTAGCCAATATCTGGTGTGCAAGTGCAAAAACCATTACCGGCAAATGGGTCACAACATTTAACCGGTAACATATATGTAATTTTTATTGGACATGAAGATCATTGCGCACAATATAAGCTGTGATAGCACAATTGTAAATAACCGTTACTTAATTTTGGATGTGCTTCTGAATGGAACAGGTACAGTGTTGCCGCTATTTTATTGAACTTTATGGGAGCTACTTTCGTCCGATAAGAGGCACCATAACAAACTATTCAACTTTCTGAAATAAATTCAAAACTGCTATTTTGAATTCAAACATAAACAGAGAACTGCGAATAGTTTCATAAAGGCCGTGAATTCTAGACGGACGGGACGGCGACAAACAACTGACGATTCTCTAAGCTCTCTATCAATTATGCCAAAATGGATAAAACTTCCATCTAGTACGCAGAGAAAGGATACTTAAATTGAACAGACAGACTAAACTGCGATTATTCACAGATTAAACGGCGATTATATAACCAGTTAAATCAGAAGTTATTCACGTAAAACGCCTTCAGACCACTTGTCACTCGTGCATCGAAATCATTATTGCTAATTTACGGACTTAAAGATGAATCCTGAAAACATGTAAAGCAGTAATAAGTTCAACTTTATTTATGTTACATACTGCTCGTAAGAAGTCTGCTTCTCTGAGGTATCCGACAACTTTAACAACCGATAGAAAATCACCCTACATTAGTATCTCACCTGTATTGACAGGACAACCACCACCTGTAGATCCAACGCACGGCCAGAGCCAAACTTATCCTTTTCATACTGACCAGGTATCAACTTTTCACTTTGGTATTGTGAGACCAGGGCTTATGTTAAGGATTTTGAGTCATTCGTAAAGGGGACGAGTGGAATCTAAAAGTCACTCGTCCGCCATAGAAACCACTTGTCCACCATCAAATTAAAGGAACTTAGTGACTGAACATGAGCGATGCGGACCATTCGGGGTCAGATGCTCATTTGAGGACCCCGGAAGCTCTTAGGTGTTAAGTGGTCTAAAATGTAATTACCTGGATTTTCAGTAAGGTTTAAAAGGCAATTTAGCATTTAAAAATTTTTCAAAAAAATTGCCACCTGCTTGAAATCTCTTTAGTGAAGCTAAGTTTTGTATTTTAAGTCACTTTTAATTTCCATTTTTTACTTGAAAATATGTTTTAGAAAAATCCTAAAATTTCCACATGTTTGTGTGGACGAGTGGTTTCCAAAAGTCACTCGTCCACAAAGATTTTTACATGACATGTTTGTGGACGAGTGTTAAGGAGACATGTCCGGAGTTACTTTTTGAGCATCGCCACTGAGATTGGGATATGAACCCTCGACTTTCCAATCAGAAGATGAACGTTCTAAAGTTTTCAATAATTCCCGTTACACTCGCTTGATCGTACTAATTCCTCCATGCTTAAAGTCAGAACAATAATTGTCTAAACCTTATAACTTCATTTTTACTCGTAAAATGGCCTAATTAAGTTTACCTTGTAGCGATATATGGCAGATTACGAAAAATATTAACCAAATTCTTGCAGGCTACCTGCGATGAATACAATACTTTGCTTGGAATAAATGTGTGTCATTAGTGCCACTGTAAGTGTGACACACGGAAAATGATTTGCGTTTCCTAAATATGAATATAAGAGCTTGTACCTACTTATGCTATGACATGCAGGAGTAATTGCGCGTTTTAATCATGATGGATCTACGCTAAACTGGTCCTATAAATATGAACCTCAAAGCACCAGCATGGGATCTCAAAAGCAGCACAACCCAATACGACAATGTCATTAAAACGCAGCTTCTGCCTTTGAATGGCAACGGATTCGTCTTTGGTAGATGAAACTCGGATATCTTGTTTCTACCCTGTTTTTCCTTTTCGAAAGAAATAACACTTCGTATCCAATGTGAAGAAGTCGCTGAAATAATTAAAATGCGTAACTGCGCAATAGGCTTTGTTTTGTGCTGGAATTTGACCAGCATAGACGGAAAATCTGTAGTTCAGGAGGCGGTATCCACGACTCATGATCGGATGGCTAGGGGTTCGATTCCTGCGTATTTCAGGCAGTGATTGTAACGTTGCGGTGTCACAGGCTCTGATCCACCCGTAAACGTCAATAGACTTGACAGGTCTTAAAATCATTGGTATGAACTGGTAATATATCGATGCTCTTTTTTTTAAATAAAAAGAAATCAATTATTGTGGCCTAACACCCGCTTTATATTTGCAATACTGGATGGATGTGTGAATCAAATTTAGTTGGTTATTAAAAAGTAAAGGTTGAACGTACGGGTATCATTACACTCCTCCCCGGATATATCAATATCGCATATATCGATATCCCGCTTATACCGATACAATCTCTTGCATTCAGTCAAATTAAAATATGTTGATATTTGTTCCGCTTATATCGATTTCCCGCTTATATCGATGCCATTTTTCCGCACCAAAAATATCGATATATGCGGGGACAAGTGTATCATCCCAAAGGGACACGTGAACCAGACCCAGACTGTCCGTTAAGCAGTGTAATTGAAAAACAGTCCGTTCGTGCTGTTGTTACACTACGTCGCTCAGTATCTGGGAGTAAAATTACATCCGTCATATAATTAGTCGGTGTACTTACAGGTAAACGTCTGAATGAAATCCCTTGTAATTTATCGTCTGCCGAATGGAATTGGATAATACTGAGTGAGGATGAACATGCTAAAACTACTAATTGATGTTTCAACTTGAATTTTCGTCTTCGGCAAACGAAACTAATGTTAATCACAACTAATCAAATGAGTGAACTGTCTTTCTGCTTTCTGGAAATAACCCAAAATTATCAAAAGAAAAATAAAATCGCAAGTACAGATTAAATAAAATACGACAAATAAAGGTAAAAGAAATAAGCCTTAATTTTGTCATCCACAAGACTTTCTAGTTTCCCGTCAATCCAGTTTTCATTACTCTGTTTTCAAAAATCACTTCACCTTAATGGGAACTGAACTCGTATGACACAACCGGCAATTTATCTCTTGTTACGTAATACGTAGAGTTATTAATTCTAAACAAGTATCGGGACTTGTTGCCTCCCGCTGCAGGGACCTAATCATGCCCTAACCTGTCCCTCCCTGCTAGCGGCTGCAGGTGCAGGCATTGTACCTTCTTCCGTTCACTTCCTGCAGTCAGATCCTGCTGTAATTTGTCACCTGGAGGTCACCGTGCCATCGAGCAGCTCCGGGTAATAGCGCCTGCAGGATGGCTCATTGTTATTAATATTCTTTCATTCATCACTTCATTTCCATAATAGGATGTTGCAATTGACTAGAGGATTTCAATCTTCGACTAGCCAGTGGTGACCCTTTCAATGTTTCTGTAAATTACAGGTTATCCTTGAGATAACTCGGCTGAGGATTTTAAGTGAAAATCAATGAGCAACAGGAGCTTCATGTATGAAACCCGATTCAGCTGTTTCCGTGATTCAGATATTTACACTGTAACAGTCTCAAACGCGATCCTGACTCACCAGCGCGCACTGCAAACAGGCACTATTGAGCCAGGGCTGGGGAGCGCACAGATCGCTCTGTGTCCTAGGATCAAGAGCAACCACCAGCTGGCTAAAAGGTCTTCATTTTATGTCTATGAAAAATGTTGGATACCCCTGGACATCTATGCCATCTATTAATTGTTTCACCATATCAATTCAATTAGACATTGTCTCCATCTGCCTTATACCGTATTGTTCCTGAATAAAGTGCTGTCCCTAATTAAAGCGCCCCCACATTTTTGCTGGCAAAAAAAAATTCCCATACAATATTTATGCAAAAAAAATTATTAAGCACAAGTGATTATTTGATCTTATAATTATATTTTCCCAAGTGTAAATGTATTTCGTTTGAATTGCTGTTTGAAATTGTAAAAGTTGACCTAGTTTGCTATTCCAATCATCAAACTTTACATTTGTCATTGATGAACTGTGCACACTAAAATCTGTGTTATGATAATTCTAAATAAAATGCCCTCATAAAAATTGGTCTTAGCACCCGGCGCTTTATTCAGGAACAATACGGTATATCATTATCATGTACATGCTGTATATGGAGACCCTTAAAGCACACACTGTGCCTTTTGTGTAAACAGAAAATGACAAACTTTTCAGAAGCTGTGGGATCATTTGTGTGCATAAATTTAAGTTTTAAATTAAAGTTTCTTCCATTGTATTAGTAAAACCCACAAAAATTCTTGGGCATACACTCTTGGTCATACACATTCGGTCACTTCTTGGGCATACAGTTCAATCTAGTGTGCGCTCTTGAGCCACGGCCGGGGAACGATGCTCGCTTTTGAGCCTGCGCGCTCTCAGTCCTGGTACAACGTCCTAATTTTGAAACCTTTAGTGCAAGCCTCAATTGTAACTAACCTCTTTGTGCGCCAAAATAACGCACCATATGTCCAAGTCGCCCGTCAATTACTCTTTTAAGTTGGCTACACCGTATCGGTAGAGTTTCAAAGGAAAGGTCTTACTTCTTACCGGCTTTTTTGAGGGGCATTTTTGATAACCGCAATTTTTTTTCCGTTTTCACGGCAAGACGGACGTTAAGGATGAATCCTGAATCTGGTCAGTACGCGACTTAACGTCTTTTTCAAACTTGGCTCGTTGCGTATTTCAACACACCAGGATAGTTTTAATATAATGGGATACTAGACAACAGCACCAGCTTTTCAAGATGTAACAATTGCGTGTCTTGTTAGGTAAAATTCGACGGAAATGTAACGTTGAAGCACGACACTGCCATCATCGCCTCCTGCGCAATATTGTAAAGTATGCGGTAATGTTCGCTGCTTCCATCATGTGCGGCATAACACTAAATTTGGTACGACACCCACAAAAAAACCCTAAATGAATCGTATGCGACAACATGTTTCAACGAGATCATAACATGAGACGTTACAGCGACAGGGAATTCCTCAGGTTTCCAAGCAACTGGTCCATAATTAATTTAAACGTTCCCTTTT
This sequence comes from Haplosyllis anthogorgicola, assembly GCA_038406195.1. Classification (NCBI taxonomy): domain Eukaryota; kingdom Metazoa; phylum Annelida; class Polychaeta; order Phyllodocida; family Syllidae; genus Haplosyllis; species Haplosyllis anthogorgicola. The sequence continues at coordinate 941 of JBCAUI010010713.1, read as the reverse complement.
TTTCCAGTTCGATTCACAATGACGCAAACCTTTGGTTCATTCTTTTAGTTGCTTGGCACATTGTTCTCTATGTAGTCTTATGTCATCGCTCGTTGTTTTGAGTCATTTTATTTTCTGCAGGCCATCCAGACAAGTAGACGTAACCTCCACAAGAGAAATCAATCAGGTACTCACTGGCTAATGACACACAGCTAAAGGAAACCCTGTACAAAACATACGCAATCTAATGTTTCTAGCGGTGCTTAACTGGTGTGTAAATGGACCTTGTCTATTTTGGTCACACACACACATGTATCATTCTCCCTTAAAGGCCACTGTACAAATACCTAATTAGCAAGGATTAAATTTGAACCGGAAATCGTGCTCCGTCGCATTACGCTTAACGATTAATTTAAAGTTCACAGATGCGCGCCCACCCACACCTCCACCACTAATCACCTGTGTCCCATTTTTATCTACGATAATACAACAAAAATGACTTGTTTGTTTAGTTTATACATACAGGTACATAAATTATTCACGGGAAAGTTGAACAGCCTTGAATGTAATGAAGTTAGCCTATAATTTGATAACCAATTATGCTATTTGTTTCCCCCATCCATCATCCTATGTCATGTCTGTCTGGATTTTTTGTGTGATACAAAAGAATTATCATACTACTAACAATTTTAAGAGTCGAAATCTGTCACGTTCCTGACGGGGGGGGGGGGGATCTGTCTGAAGGATGACCTTTGTGCACTCACATCTGAGGTCCAACCTGGTGGGAGGGTCCAACCTGCTGAACAAGTTTGAACATGTTCTGCCAGAGGCCCTGAACTGGAAAATTAGAATTTCCTGCAGGCCTTTTAAACATAAAAAATAGGCCCTGATGGACCTGGGCTCATTTGGCATTATTAAAAAACCAATCAGAAGAATACTGGACATAATGTCACTTGGACACA
>JBCAUI010010702.1:0-10001 GCA_038406195.1 Haplosyllis anthogorgicola | reverse complement strand
TGGAATTTTGTATAAAATCCTGGAAAAATCCTGGAAATATCCTGGAATTTTGTGAGTGCAGAAAAGTGGGAACCCTGGATAGATCTCTTCTATTGTAGAATTTTAACTGTAATAAACACAAACAACTTTTTGCCTAAACTCGCGTCATTTCGAGTTTTACTGTTTTATTTGTTGTTGATCTGTGCACTATTTCCAATAATTCGGCGAATGAAGTTGAATTACACTCCTCCCCGGTTATATCGATAAATTTGGCAACATAAAATTGCATCGATATAAGCGGGATATCGATATAAGCGGAACAAATATCTTTCTATTTTAATTTGACTGACTGCAAAAGATTCTATCGATATAAGCGGGATATCGATATAAGCGATATCGATATATCTGGGGAGGAATGTAATCAATTAAAATAAAATCTCAAGCTTTCAAACATCCAAGTCCAAAACTGGGATACCAGTAGCCTCTGAAATGGCGATGCACAGGTCCCAGAGAAGGGATTGCGATGGTTGTCACAAAGATAAATATTTATGAAATACAGTAAAGAAGCACAATATTCTTACACATCACTGAGTCACTAACTTTTTCTTGTCTATAAGGTACGCACAAACACTTGTGGGTTTACACATTTTTGCACATTATTTGATTTAGGTTTGTTTTACGTAAAATAAATTCTTTGTGAGAGCTCAGTACTTCTTGTGAAAAATCGGGGGGGCGCCTTAATTGGAGACGGCATTTTATTTAGGAACAATACGGTATTTGCAGTTACGTATATTCGGCAATAACATGAGTCACTAACGTTTTCTTGTCTGTAAGGTGCGCACAAACACTTGTGGGTTTAGATACATATTTCCAGTTACGTATGCTCGGAAATAACATGCGTCACCAAGGTTTTCTTGTCTTTAAAAACCGTTTGACAGAATCCGCACTGTTGTTCCTTGCCGTGCGCACTATGTACCACCGCGATGTGTTTGTTTAGGTACGGCTTCAGTTTAAATGCTTTACCACAATGTGCGCATACATGCGGTTTAACATCACTGTGCCTGAGCAGGTGATCGCGCAGTCCTCGTCGTCTTCTAAACGATCTATCACACTCACTGCACTTATGTGGCATTTCTCCACTGTGTACCACCATGTGATACCGTAGCTCTTTTTTCGTCTTGTATGCCTTGTTACACTGGTTGCACGCAAACGGTTTTTCTTCGTTATGTAGTATGATGTGATTTCTCAGGCTTTGTTTAGTTAGAAATGCTTTACCACATTGGGCGCACTGATGAGGGTTTACATCTAGGTGTGATATGACGTGTTTATCAAGCTCTTCTTTACGTTTAAATGCCTCATCACAGTGTGCACATTCATACGGTTGTGCTTCACTGTGTAGAAGTAAATGATGCTTTCTTAACTCACCATTTCGTTTAAATGCTTTATCACACTGTGCACATTTGTATGGTCTTTCATCTGTATGTACAGCCATATGATTCTCCAGTTCCTTTTCCTTTGCGTATGTTTTACCACATTTGGCGCATTCATACGGCTTCTCCTGTTTGATATGTGACAGTGAATGATACCTGCGTTTTGCTGTCGTATCAAACCCTTTACCACATGTTGCACATTTATACGGCTTTTCACCAGTGTGCGACAGAAAATGATCTCTTAGCTGTCGCTCAATCTTAAACGCTTTTTTACACAGAGTGCACTGATGTGGCTTCTCCTTTGTGTGTGTGAGCAAATGGTTCTTAAGATTACTCTTCAATTTAAATGCTCTCCCACATTGTGTGCATGCATGAGGTCGCACCTCACCGTGTGAAAGCATATGACTGCCCAGAGCTTCTTTTCGCTTAAATCCTTTACCACACTCCATGCACTGATGTGGCTTCTCATCGCTATGTAGAACCATGTGACGCTTTAGCTTCTTTTTCGAGTTAAACGCCTTGCTGCACTGTGCACATTGAAATGGACGATCTTTGTCCAGTGGCAATACATTTTTGAGCGGTGTTTCATTAATTGTAGTACATGTGTATTCTACTAAGGTACTACCCTCAACAATTAATGTGCTATTGTTTTCATTGTCCCCATTTTCATTAACTGCGCCAGTTTCTTGTTTTATCCCTTCATGAGGTGGTACCACACTTTGCACAATAGGTTTAACGTCAACTTCGGTATATTCTGCCATGGAATCGTAATTAGCAGTTGCAGTCTTGCTGCAGAAACTGTCTTCAGTATCATTCGATTCGAAGGCTACCAAAGTACCATCTTCCTGTTTTATTTTTCTACCGATTCCCAGTGCATTTTGCACGCCAATCTGGTTTTCCACACTGTTAGCTACATGTGCCGATGCACTGTTGCTCACATTTTCTGACACAGTACCATCGTTTTCTTCTTTTATCCATTTATCCACTGTAAGTAAATTGTGCACATGGTATTTGTTGTCAATTTCTGTTCCCTCATGTACCAATGCCCCATCATGCCAGGCTTCTCTACTGTCACTTCCCGCAAAAACGGGTACACCATCTTCCTGTTTGAAACGTTGCTCACTAAATAGCGTCTCCGGTTCTTCTTTTACAACAGTAGATGGCGCCACTATCTGATTCACTGATACCATTTCACACTTGTCGCACAACCTAGAACGTGACTGATCTGTCCTGTACGGTAACACTGCACCACACGTGCCACATAACCATGGTTTTATTTCTCCACGGTCAGCAGTATTTTCCTCTTCAGTGTCTGCACACACCCTTCTTGATGCACTCACTCTTGTTTTGCACGTGTCACACTGCTGTGGTTTATCACCACCATGTATCGGCCCCAGTGCCGTGAGTATCATAGCTCCACATGTTTCACATACACACGGCTTATCCTCTACGTTTGTCTCCATCTTTGTCTGATCCGGAAATTCTTGTTCAGGTTAGTGATGTCATTTTAAATCTGCCCGGCTTGTGTAAATAAGCTGAAACCTTGTGGATCCTGTGTTGAAAACCTAGTGGCTTCCTCCAAGGTCCGAGCTTTTCCTCTCCTGAAACCATTCATGTCGTTAGTATTCTGCGTTACCCTACAATAAAATATTACATGCACTGCAGAACTTGTCTTGAACGACACCTGTCTTGAAAAGCAATCTGCCTTTTTACGTCACTTTTCACTTTTTTGAGTGACACCCTACCTTTTACGACACTTTTGTGATGGAAAAGTTAAGTGTCGCTCAAGACAAGTTCTACACTATGCGTATTCTTGCGTCCAGAAGCCCCGTTTTAAATATGTCCAGAGGAAATCAGTAATGTTGGGATTCTGTGGGGATATTGTGGCCGACACCCCCCCCCTCCCCCGTTTCTCACAAGTAGTAATCTACATACCTTTGCGTTTACTAGCAAGCACACTTTCGAAAGCGAAATTCATCATATTCTTCGTTGTTTACATGAATATCTCACCATAAACAGGCCGGTGGCACTTGTTTCGCACGGTTACCAGTAGGGTCACCGATCAGAGGAAGTGTCGTCAGTGTCGTCACCGGTTCCCTGCAAAACAAGTGGGTTCTGCAAATGTATTGCCGCAAATGGCCTGAAGACGCCTTTTATGCGTTGGTGACCCTGTCGGCAACTTTATACAAGTGTCTGGTAACTTCTATTGTCTTGGCGACCCCCCGAAAACTGTCACGCAAGTGCCAACATTGTGTTCTGTTTTGTGCCCTAGAAACCCCCGGCCCCTCCACGGTGAACCAGTGGGTGCGGCAGCAGATAAACCTGCGTGGACACGGCAGTGGGAACATCATCTTCTGCGGGATGGTCAGCACGACATACAGCGGCAACATCAGGCTGGACAACATCGCCGTCACACAGGGAACCTGCACTCAAGGGGTAAGTGTCTGTTTACTGGGAACATAGAACTGTCACACACTTGAACACATGCAGTTGCACTCAACCAAACACTTGCCCAGATATGCTCACACAATTATTTGAGGTGTGGGGCTTTGAGATTCAAATGCAGTCGTCCTGTGTTCAAGACATGAGGTCTACAGACCAACGAAAATAATTGCACAATGTTCGTGGAAAAGGAACTGCAACAGTTGCCATTAAGCCTGTTTCACGAAGCTCAAAATGGCTGCAAGGTCTTTTTTATTTTACCAGTGGCCCCACGAATGGTTGTGCACTGATAGCAGAGTAAAGACGTCCCAGTTACCACGAAAAACAAATGTCAAAAATAAACATTGATATGACGTTTGACCTTGATATTTCAGTGTGTAGGGGAGAACTGTCAGGCTGTCTGGTCATGTAACTTTGATCAAGGAGTGTGTCCGCAGTTACAGAACTTGCCGGCAGGGGGCGATGCTGAGTTCCTGTGGGTGCGCAACCAGGGCAGCACCTCCACCCCGAACACAGGGCCATCTACCGACCACACGACCGGAACCTTCCAAGGTAAGAATTCATGCATAGCATTGGTGGATCTAGCGGGGTTTCCAAAGGCACACTCTTCCCTGTACTTCTTTATCATCTTTCTGAAAAAATTAGATCGGCGCACCTATGAGGTTTGTGTCTCCCTCCTCCCCAAGTAGAAAAATCCTGGTACCTGCATCCAATTCTTGTCCTGTATCTTCCCCTACCTTTGACAACTTGGAAGTATGTGCACATGCTATTTCTATGAAAATATGTCTCATAAAGCACTGTATGAAGTCACGTAAAATATTAGACACATTGTGTGACACGACGTAAAAACCCTACTAATACTGCAATTTTCCGTAAATGTCTGATTTGATGCGCATGGGCGTAAGACCAATTTTTCTACATGCGTGTTATTTGAGTATCATCTCGGACGTGGTAATCAGAACTTGTAATCAGCTGATTTCTAGACATAGCACTCCATTTCTGGTAATTTATTAGTCTGGAAACACATTTTTCCCAAGGATTTTGAGACCTGTTTACTTCCTCAATGTGCAGACTCATAAAAAGTGCAAGACAGTTAGAAACTGCAACACTGCTGATAAAAAGTAGCGAGGCAAAAATTTCCGTAAGCTAACCAGAAAAAGGGGGTGTGCGTCAATTTGGGCATGCGCCTCAAATCAGACATTTACGGTATGTGTATTGTTGGTGTAGGTGGGTACGTGGGTACTTAACATCGATAATAATACAGCATGTATGTGTCTTGTAGGTTCGTACATGTACATAGAGACATCACCACCCAGGATATCAGGGCAGAATGCGGTGATGCTGATGACTTCACCTGTCCCACCAGATAACGCTGCGCGCTGTCTCACGTTCTGGTACCACATGTTGGGTAACACTGTGGGTACGCTCAGGGTATGGCTCGGTACCCGATCCGGAACATTCAACATCAACAGACTACAACAACTCTTCCAACAACCTCGTAAGTGTACATTTATTCATGGTATGTGTGTGTATACCCATAGGGTATGGTATGGTACCTGCTCGAGAACATTCAACAACAACTACCCCTACTCAGTGTTTCCGCTACCACACGTACTTGCACCAAAAGTGCATTGAATTTATCAAGTGACCCCTAGAAATTGGGGATGTGTACCCAAATGGTGCATTAAAATTATTGGCAACCAGTTTAAGTCGGATATTTTTGTTATGAATGACCCCCAAAAATTGCAATGGGACTCCCAAAATTTAGGACTGGGGGAAAAATTGCCCCTGGGTTTTAAAAAGTAGCAGAAACACTACCTACTAAAAAGGAAGTACGGTTGGAACTCTCTTTCAAGACCTCTCTTGAGTGCTTCTTTGTCGTTAACGACACTGAAAGAAACAAAAGCGCAAAAGAGGTGAGACTATACACAAACCAAACTAAAGCACATGATTAAAGATTAAACTCGAAACAGTACGGATGTGATTTTCTACATATTTGTTCATTGGAAAGGCCAGCAATCAAATAATGTACTTTCCCGCTTCGTTTCTTTCAGCCTTCCCGGGTTTCCAGTCGAACACACAGTGGCAGTTCGCGCGGGTGACCATCCCAGGCACGAACCTTAACAACTACTACGTCATCTTTGACGGTATCGTCGGTGACGGTGGAACCGGAGACATCGCTATAGACGACGTCACCATGTCCAACGGGCAGTGTGAGGGCGGTGTACGTACTGTTTATATTTGTATCAGCAAAATTTAAATTTACCGTATTTATTCTAATACAAGCACCCCCCTGTTTTTGGAAGGAAATAAATATTTTTTCCAACTTGAACATTTATTGACACATTTTATCGTATGCTATCAATATGAAACTTTGTTTAATGTCCTGGACTCATTCGCTCATAATCTAAGTCCTCTTCATGTTTCTACTAGGTAGCAGCACCTGTGTGAAATTGGTCCTTTGATTTTTTTAAAAGAAACACCCCGTCAAAATTGGTCTAAGCACCGGGTACTTGTATTAGAATAACTACGGTATTTGTTTGATTACATTTCAATAAAGGAAATTTTAAAAGAGTAGCGATCAGAAGTTTTTTTAAGAAAAAATTACCTTTATTGCTTTGTATTTCTAATTAAACACCAAATCGGCAAAGAAATTTTTCCAATCGATGTTAGAAGAGACCACAGAAGTTACAATTTTGGGTTATTTTGTTTGAAGTTTAAAAATATTTTCTGTCGACATATGATGAGACAGATCAACGGGGCCGTTAGTGGATCACCCATTGCTCCTGTGCATGCTTGTATTGAGCACAAGTGGGGTACTCAGAGTTCACAAGTGAGTAAACACCCAAGTGACAAATCCACCCTGTCTTCGAAAACCACGGGCAGTCAGTTATAGTTCGGCCATACTGAACCTTTGTTACAGCGTTTGCGATTGCGTCAGCGACCTTTTTAGTGTCGGGGCGCCCACACTGAGAGCGTTATAAATATAAAGTTTCATAATAAGAGATAGTATACATGACCCTCAACTTGATGCAAAAATGGGTCCCAAACCCATTTGATTTTCAGCAAAAGCGTTGATGCTAGCGTTAATGCTAAACGCAACGCTTCAGTGTGGCCGGTTGTGTAAAACATACAGGAATCCAATTATTACCAATCACTGATGCTATTGCAAACGCTGACGCTCTGTGTGGCCACACGATTAAGGTCCGTAAGAGAGGGTACCGGTGGTCCCACCCAAAATGGATCTCAGTCCACAGTTTTATAAAAACAGGAAAAAATGCTAACGTTTGTGTTACCGTTACAGGTAGGACAGGGTACGTTTGAATGCACGTTTGAAGATAACAGCCTGTGCAGCAACATCTTCGAGTCGGTGAACCAGTTTTCGTCTAACGCGGCACAACTACAGTGGCAGAGGCTGCGCGGTCCGACACAAACCCTCAACACAGGGCCAAATGTGGATCATACCACGGGAAACTGTAGGTTACTGTGTGTGTGTGCGTGTGCGTATGTGTGTGTGCATATGTATAGTGGACCAGGCTAACAGTGTTCAAAATAAAACCTGTCCATCTACTGTGTGGGCGTGTGCGTGTGTGTGAAGTGGACCAGACTGCCCAGTCCAATGCAATCTATCAGCAGGCTGAGTACAGTGTGCACTGTGAAAAGTATTATACAGTGCATGTATGTTTTCAGTATGAAAATCACATGAAATAAAATGCGTCAACAGTTACGTTTGCATGAGAAACAAAATAACGTCAAGCAATATGCAACAGTAATCAATGGTAGATCCATCGTGGGCACAATTTTCAGTATTATCATGGGAGTTTTTGGCACCAAATTTTGGGTGGAAATTTTAATTTGTATCCCAAACGTAAAATCTGGGTTCCGTCACTGATATGTGACGAGAGGTGTAAGGCCAGACTTTTTTAATTTGTTGGATTACGTTTCCCGCCACTCTCAGAAATCAAGAAATAAAAAAAAACCCAAACGAATCAGAGCCCAAATAATACAAAATTGCAACTTTCCGTTACTTTGATAAATGTTCGGAAAAATATATTTGTCAATTTTGTGAATTTTAATTGAAATTATTAAAATGTACAGCAAAGTCTTCTTTTTTTTCCCGATCGCCGCTCTAAAAAATTTCCTCCATTGATACGTAATCCAACAAATAAAAAACTGTGGCCTAAACGTTCAACGACTTAAACGTAACGTTATTTATTGTTACTATTTCAGCTCTCGGATACTACTACTACCTGGAGACGTCTAACGGCATTCCTGGTGACAGAGCCCTGCTGAAAACCATCTATCGCTACCCGGGTAAGTGTCTGTCAATCTGCGCACACATGATGGGTTCAAAGAAGTAACACTCAATTAAATAAAATAAATGCGTCTTTCAACAGAAATGGTAAACACTGTGACAGTTTGTAATGGCATTAATTCATAAATTGCAAAAATTTCAGGTTATCATTGTTCAAAATTAAATACTTGCTTTTGAAGTTTTTGAGTGCTTTTTACGAGTTTCAAGCTACATATTGAGAAAACTTTCTCAGTACGCATAATTCTGTAGTGTAATTAAGCATATCTGGGAAACAGATAGCCTGGCATACTGCTTGTGGTTCTGGTATTATGTGTATTATGTTTGTGTTGGTACGTGTTTGTACATGTACATGTTTATGTGTGTTTACACGTATATTTCATTATTTATGATATTTTACAGGTAACCAGGCGTACTGCTTGTCGTTCTGGTATCACATGTACGGAACTAGTATCGGATCACTACGCGTGTCCATGGCAGACGACATCAACCTGTCTAACAGAAGACAACTTTGGTTCAGAGAACGTTAGTAACAACAAACGTCAGATTAAACGTTTTATTTGTTGGTTTACGTTACGTACCTATTGGCGACGTTATGTTTGCCTCCGAGTTGAAATCTGGTGATTACCTGTGCCGTAATGTCGTTTTTTTAGCTTCGCTATTTTAAACTTATGCATAAAGGATGGAGAAAACATGCACCTTAACCTCTCTATATTACACTTGCACATACAAGATGGAGAAAAAACCATGTAACTTTGTCTCACTATTACAACATACATGCGCAGGATGGAGAACAACATGTAACTATCTATTATTTTTAACCACAGCCACTGGAGGTCAGAGCTTTGACCAGTCATGGCAGAATGCGCAGGTCTCAATACCAGCGGGTAACAACGGAGGTTTTGTCTTCATAGAGGGAGTGCGCGGCAATGGACAGTCGGGTGACATCGCCATAGACGACACCACAATGTCTGTTGGTACAGGAAGCTGTGTAAGTACGCCAAAAAGTGAAAAGTAGTTTAACCATCCTGTTTTTCACGTTTTGTACGCGATAAACCTGTATTTTACGACCACCCAGTTTTGAGACCCATCTGTTGTTGACCAGATATTACAGAACCAAAGCCAGGGTTCAGCTAATTGTAATAGGGTTAAATACTCAAAAATAATAAAATTATTTGGTCTTAGAGGATACAGCAGAACTACACAATAGACGATTTAGAAATGAATGGGCATGCGGTTTGCTAAAAATGTCACAAAAGCAGAATATTTTTAAAAAGCAAAATAAACCTCTGGGATTTTTGTCAGAATTTTGCAGCACAAGTGCATGTAATGGTCTGTGTAATAATATGTCATGTTGTTATTAGGGGGGCACTGTGCCCGGAAGTATCTACTTCACGTGCAACTTCCAGACGGATTCCTGCAGCCAGAATCTGCGCAGTGTCGCAGCAGGTATGTAACATCACCGACACATTAGGACTAGGGTGGGTTGTGGGGAAAGTATTAAGGTAGAGGGGTTTAGGGTGCAAGGTATAGATGTAACTACATGATGGGGATTTATGCAGTGTCGCACCAGTTATGTAATGTCAGCTGTTCCTCAGGACGGGGTAGGGGTTGAGGATAGTGATGTGGTATCAGGGTTGGTTTTGAACACGGGGATTCATGGACCCAGAATCTAACAGTACCACACCACGAGCGTAATAAAAACCGAGACATTAGGAGTGGGATGGGGATGAGGATAGAGTTGCTGCGCAGGTGTTGCTCTAGCAGGGTGTCAAGTGTCCTACTTTTTCCTACTTTTTGAGGCTTTCCTACTTTTTCCTACTTTTGGACCAAAATTC
>JBCAUI010010691.1:0-10001 GCA_038406195.1 Haplosyllis anthogorgicola | reverse complement strand
TATATCGATATCCCGCTTATATCGATGCTATTTTCCCGCACCAAAAATATCGATATATCCGGGGACAACTGTAACATGTTACACTGCAACCTGATAATCAAAGAGAGCATACTTTACCTCCCATATTCTAATAATTTTGTCAAAAGCATATCCTCCTGTGGACTGGGTACTGGATATCACATTTGATGAGGTTGGCACAGAACTGGATTGTGTCAATTGTGAACTGGACACGGAAGCATTCGACCTACAGATACAAGATACATATCAATGGGAGATTTTCAGGATATCTTAAATAGTCACCATTTCCTTTTCACTACTTTCAATATCACAATATCACATTATTCTCGTGCATGAAAGCGTGGAAAGCATGGAAATTTCGCTAATTTAATTAAATGCTTAATGCATACCTCAGCTGGTGAAGAAGTTGTTTCTGTTCGTTTACAGTTTTCTGGAGGTCCCGCACTTCCTGACACGTCAGCTGGTACCTCACACGGAACTGCGCCAGCTCCAGTTCTACCTTCTGTCGTGCCTGCTTTTCTGTTTCTAAATCTTTCAAAGCACGATCACGCTCTGATGTGTCGAGTGCCTAGTAATAGTCAGTTACAGTGATTCTGAATACAAAACTGACGGTTAATTATGCTCGTTTTTAATTTAATATGTAGCTCAGCAAAACACATCTTCGTGTATTGCACCAAAGATTTGATTAAATAACCTAATCTTACCCTCAATGCTTTGGCATATATAACTCTGATATCCTTTCTCGTAGCTTTTGCGTTGCACTGAGGGCATTTGCCACCTTGACCTTTCAACCATTTCTCTATGCACCTAAAATGGAGATGAATTTTCCAGATATTCTGCATATTATGAGAGCACAAGATTTTGTAGCACGTGTATTACACAAAAGTTACTCAGGAGTTACCGCAAATTGGATTTTTTCTGTAAACAGGCACTTCAGGGCATTTCTTCTGTAATCTATGAAGCCATATAGTGAAGAAAAATTATCATTTTTCGATCTATAAATCACTTGCTTAAATATATTACCATTCATTAAGAGTACTTCCGTGATATTATTTAACATCTCTTTATTCAATGTTCGAAATAAGGCCAGTCCTTCGGACAATGACTGGCTAAAATTTCTTCGGTCTGATTGATTTTAAAATCCGTCAGTCAATTTTATCATGAAAATTATAGTACAAATGATGTATTTTGGGTGACCATCTATCGTTCGGTCTGACTGGTTTCAAAACTTATTTCGAATACTGTCAAACAAATAACTTACGCTTGACCAAATAAATGTCCACATTTTAATGCTGTTAGTCGATGGCTGCCGGAGTTTGACCATTGTTCAAAACAGATGGGACAGCACTGCAGAATAGAAGGCAAAAATGCAACAACTGTGTAATAAGTATTCTTCATCGTCTCTTGAAACCATACTGACATATGTACTGAAAGAACATACTATTTAGTATTTAGTTGTACAAAAGCAGGTGGCACCTAGCCTTGAACAAATCTGATTTTTTCCAATAGGATGGAACAACTAATAATGGATCAGTGTTCTAGCTAGGAACCCCTTTCCGACTCCCTACATCAAAGACGAAGAAGAAAATAAAGAGTTGTCATGACAAATACTTACTTCAGCTTCTTCATCTATTTCTACAGATGTATCACCATTTTTTCCGGGTGATTCAATTCGCCTTCTCTTCGGTGAGCGAAACTCATTTATAGACGAATTAAACCATCCTGGTGTGCTTACACGCCTTACAGGGGAGGGTCGTGGAGTCAAAGAAGGAAATGGTATCACACTTTCACTACTTCTGTTTGAGTTAATTTGCAGTCCCGGTGTACCAGGTCTATCCACCGGTACATTGCTAGCACCTTGTACTGTTTGCGTTGCATTATTTAAACCAGAGGTTCCCGCTGAAGGCAATGCTGCAGGAGCATCTGTCACATTTAATGTATTCCCAACACCTGATGGACCTGGTTCATCTGCGGCATTGTTTTCTGCCGATATTTGCACATCAGGTGCTTCTGGCTGCACAGTTCGTCTCGAACCCAAATTTCTAAGCTCCTGGGTTCCTAAAGTTCTATTCGCTGCACTAAAATCCGGGTCTCTTCGTCCGCTGTTTGATTCTTCTTGACTAGTAACATTTGAATTCTCATCCCGTCGTGCTGGCATGTCATTTTCATCTTCTGTCTGAAAAAGACAACGCTAACCTACTTTTAATAAAAAGGCAACAGAGAACCGGAATGGTACCTGTTACTGACTGGTACATCAATGGCAATCTGGATGTCCATTGTTTGATTGTGTCAACAAATCTGAACTTGGGGTGAAACTTTTTTGTAGCTATTAATGCCAAGACTTGGCCCAAGCAAATGTGTACGGCTTTAACGGTTACGTCACCAAATTCAAGCTAAGATAAAAATTCTGGACAATGTCAGCAGCTACAGCTGGAGATTTACTTCTTTTTACCTCACTGCTTTGTCGCTAATTTATCTTACAAAAGGAATCTACCCAATTCAGAAAAAATGTTCGATTAATCAAACGAACATACTTCACTACCAAAGTCGGTAAGATCATCTGTTGTTGATCCATCATCGTCTGGGATTAATACGGGTGAATTCGAATTCGAACCAATTACCTGAAAGTATGCAGAATTGCAAACAATAATATACCTACTATAACTATATAATGCTGCATTTTGTTTATTCCTAATACCCGGACTCCAGGTAACATCATTTATTCTCCATGTAAATGTCCATTTAAAAGTCATGCCAAATCTCTTGACGTCCATTACAAAAACAACTTATTCCTGAACGAAACTTGTAATCACTTAATTTAGTGACATTACCTGAGGTACATTGTTTGAAAGACGTTGACTAAATGCCTCAACATCAATAATTTCGTCCTCGGATATATCAGATCCGATTAAAACTGCAGACTGAGCACTTGACACAGACAGTGCCCCATCTTCTTCCCCTTCACTTTCTGAGTCGTCTGGTATGTACACACTAGCCATCTTCGCGTGATCTGGGGCATCACCTCATTGAAAAAGATTTCACTGTATTATACCTATACCCCCTCAGCAGCAATGCCGAAATTACTTCTATTGTTTCCCCGACACTTCTTGGCTTCATAATATCGTGAAAGGGCGATTGCAAACATTTGTGTTACGGGTCAATCTGGACTCATACAGTTAGGGATGACATGTAGCTATGGCCAAATTGGCTAAATTTGGCCATATTGTCTATTTTTAGACAATACTCATCTTGCAAGTATGAATACAAAAATATTCAGACAAATTTTTTTAGCATTTCTTTCTTTTAAAAAATTTTCATGCAGTTATGTTCATTTGAAGTGTAAAAAATGAAGATATTTCATGGTATTGGTGTTCAGGATCCACCATATTGAACTAGTTTCACTTTCCCAAAATCTAGTTTCTAAATTAAAAATTTACATAAGTAATTTACAAAACTTTTATCACCACTGAAAAAGTAGTAAATACAATAAAGAGAGCATACAAAAGACTTTCCATCATAAGAAAAGGAATATATTTGTAAATGTACACATGATAAAAGTTTTCAAAAGTTCAAAAATGGCCAATATGGCCAAATTACGACATGACACCTCACTGCTATCATAAGGCGTCAGTCATACCCCCACAGGCCTGCATTTTGTATAGCGTTTACAATTTAAAAATGTTCCCAACTGAAAGGAGAGTGAGACTATGTATTTCTATTAAGCTTAAGGTAAAGTTTTCTATTGTCATTTCGCCATCGAGGCCTATGGCCTGTCCCCTACATCCGATCATTCGATAGAACCACACTAAAGCTGACTAGGCGATAATATGGTTTCTTTCATTTCAATTGCTGTTGTACAATTAAATACGATTCACAACAATATATTAAACCACTTAAATATCAATTATGTATTGGGCAATAATGACGTATGACATACATATTCTAAAACTAAATATTCCAGGTGCAGTGGTGAGTTTTATCAAATAAATTTCTTTCCTTAAAAATGCGCCATTTTCAGTTGTCTAAGTTGGCGTTTTCAGCAATTTTAACGCGCACACATGTTGCCTGTAAATAATTTTTTAAAAACTTGTTTGCAAACAGATAAAAATGTAATTTCAATAGACTTACATATATTAAATGGCAATTACTATTCTTACAATATGATACTGAACGGTTTCAAGTCAAAAAATAAAATACATAGTCTATTCCGAATCTCTGCATCATTTCCTGAAACACCATCAAACTTTAATGGCGGACATGGCTGATGCTGCAAGTCACAACGAATTAATTGCCCAGTTTACAGGCGTAACTGGCGTAGATGCTGAAAGAGCAAAGTTTTACTTAGAATCTGCGGCATGGAAACTTGATGTAAGAATTATTTTGAAACGAATCTACTCATAATATAATGCGATTTGGTGCCTGTTTTTAATCGGTGAAAGAGGGGTGTTTTTAATTTGCCATCGTAGCTCGAGTGGTACAGTGAACAGATTAAGTTTAGGTGTGTGCTTCACAACTGAACGTAAAGATTACATAACGTACACGAGGCGTCATCCACACCAACTAAAATCACGTGAAAGCGAAGAGGTTAGTCTTGTGGACTGGAATCTCTGTGACATGCCAAAAATTGATTCGTCATAGTCTTGATCTGGGCTCTGTAGTGATATCAGTCCTCAGTAAACAAACTGAAATTTGAATGGAAAGTAATTAGCTTTTCTTATCATATTTTAGGTTGCAATAGCTGGGTTCTATGAAGACGATGATGGAAGTAACGTGGATCCTGCACCACAACCTCCTGCCGTCAGTGCCAACCCTGGAGTTCCTTCAGGGCAGCCAGAGGGTGCACCACCTAGACAACAGTCTGGATCATCCCGGTCTGTCACAGTCCTTGTTTTTATCCTATCAGTGAAACAACCTAATAACAATAAAGATCCTGACGACCTTAACAAATCAACGGATTCCGTTTCGTTTTAGTAAAATAATGGGAAAGCTGAGAACATTGCAGTGTGATGACAATCTCGTTTATTTTGTAGGTTCGGCACAATAGCAGGATTATCATCTGGTAGTCAGGAGGACTCGGATGGTGAGGAAGGACAGGCGTACTATGCTGGAGGCTCAGAACGTGGGGCGTAAGTGATAAAACGTTCATTTCGTTACCCACATGACATGTCTGTTAGACTGTGCAAGTGATACAACTGAGCAGTTGAAGGCTGAAAGTTCTAGAAATTGAGAATGTCGAAGATATTAAAAAAATCTGAAGCCAATGTACAGAAATGTGTGCAGGAATATCAGTGTAATAACTCGAAATTAACAGGGGTGGTTATTCTTACTTTTACCTTTTTTTTTATAAACACTTAAATGTGATATTGTTTTCACTGTTGTGTTGGACACATTTTATAAGTATACATGTATTTCATCTCTAAATCCAGAGGACAACAGATTATCGGGCCGCCTAAAAAGAAGCCATCGGGAGGGAAATTTGTCCAGGAAATGTTTGATGCTGCTAAGGAGTAAGTAAATCAAAATTAACAACGTATGAAAGTGAACAAATAGTATGTCTGAGTGGAAAATTGTGCAAAAGATCACAAAGCTGTCAAAAATATTACTTTGTACACAATTACATTCATGTATCATGAATTTAACAGAACTATTAACAGACTTATTTACATATTTTGGGTTAAATTTTGGACAGCTTTCTGTGGAAACCTTGGACATCCATCAGTGAAGAAAGTCTGATCAGCAACTAATTATTATTTAGAACTTACTGGAGAGAAAAGCACATATTTCGGGTGTCCAGTTTGTGCATGTAAACAAAGCTGCCATCATGGCAGTCCACTTTTGACAGCTTCATATTTATATACATGTTAAATAAATGAAACGACGGTAAAAAGTGTTGTGTGTCACGTCTTGTATCTTGCGGCTGTAAAACGTGCAAAGAAATGCTACCAACCTCAAATTAACTTTTGTTTCCTTTATTTAGACACGGTGCAGAGGAAGTATCTGCGGGAAGTTCAGGGGGAGGAGGTGCAATGAGTGGTGGCTCAGCCTTCAGAGGAATGGGCTTCAGACTCGGAGATACTGAATCAGCTCCGTCAGAAAGTGTGATGGGACTGCCCAGAGAGAGGGAAGAAGCCAGAGAGGTAAGTAGAACTAGAATCCCTTCGCTAGCAGGCCGGTTTTTTAAATGAATTAATTTTCCGTTCATTAAATATTGATGTAATACAGGGCGTTAGACATCCTTCTCTTTGACTATTTTTGTGGATAAAACTAATAAAAAAGAAGTATACTTACTATTTACTGTTAACTTCCTAATCTAGTGGATACACTTTATAATGTTTGGGAAAATGCTGTAGGTCGACATGGTATTGAAGTTTTGGAAGAATGGTTTTAGTGTTGATGATGGGCCTCTCCGAGAGTTTCAAGATGACGAAAATAAGGAGTTTCTGGACTCCATTCGAAGAGGGTAAGACTACTGGTTCATGGTTCCTGAATACAAGCAAAGCAAATTTACATGTAGTTTAGATTACAAAAAAGTATGATATATTGTTATTGATATGAGAAACGTGGTTTAAAAATTGCAGAGAAATACCTAGAGAGTTGACACGGATGGCTCGAGGAGGAACAGTAAATCTCAACATGGAAGATCACAGAACAGAAGATTTTGTTAAACCTAAAGTTACTGTAAAAGCATTCACCGGCGAAGGACACAAGTTGGGAAGGTATGTTGCATCACGATCAAACATTACATGCACGTGCTCTAAAAAGAAACCTAAATTATCAGTGATTACCACTGCTTTTCATCCTAGTGGTAATTATTTCATGGAATATTGTTGAACTGACAGCGCACGGTAATCGTCCAGTTTTATAGTCTTAATGTTCTTCATACTTTTAATCAGTGTTAGACTTTAAAGGTTACTTTTGCTCAATGAACCGTAATAAAGTCAAATGAAACGTTATTTCTTATCATTTATTTGTACGTACATGCACATGATTTTTTCAGTCCGGCACCGACTGTGGTGTCGCCATCTGATAATTCGACACCTGCTGCCCAAGCGAGTGCACAAAGCTCAGTGAATGTAGATAGTTCTAAACCCACAACCAGTCTACAGATCCGGTTATCTGACGGAACGAGGTGAGTCAAACGTGTAGTATTGATATTCATCCACACCTTGGTGTAAAGATAAGATTAATGTAACAAAGACATTTGATTTGTTCGTTTTCTATTGTATTTTTGACAGTTTTTGAAAAATACTAGTCTGTCGGGAAATGACGGGCTAGAATATATTGGTCGGACTGAATGTAAAATCCCTAAGACTATTTTGCAATTAAAGTGATAGTATAAATGATGTATTTGAGGTACCAACTATCGGTCAGTTCGAATGGTTTCCAAATTATTTCGAACACTGATTTTGCTACGTACAAAGTTCAAAAGCCAGTTTTCAATTCATAAGTCATTGTGATAGGACAAGTGTACTCAAGTGTTAAGTATGTACCAAGGTATGGTAAGTCGCTGTCGTAATGGTCATAGGTAACCACATAAACTCGGTCATACCAACCCCTTGGGAGCGAGTTGAAGGTACAAATTGTATTTCATAAAAGTATAATATCTGGGACCAATGGATACATTTGTACATGTGTACACGTACATGTTATACTTTTGTCTTTTCAGGATGGTGGCTAAGTTCAATCATTCACACACAGTATCAGATGTCCGGACGTACATCACAACATATCCTTTTTAAAGAAATTAATGGTCTAATCACACACTCTCAGTTCGTATAGAATCAAGATTTAATTTTTTTTTGCTACAGAAGTTTTGTATAAAATAGATATCTTTCGGAATTGTTATGAAAATTCGTTGTACGACGGACCGAACTTTTGATGATATCAGTAGTGACAGGCCAGTAGGTTTAGTTGTGTTATTCAGAATACAGCAAAGCAGTCACTTATGCCTTTCTAAAAATGTGATTAAACAAACTTTGCATATAACTTGAAATGAGGTGTCAAAAGGTAAGAGATTAATTTCTGTTAATGTTAATGGATTTGCACTCCATAGGATAGTTCATAAGTCTTCTAAATTCAGTATCGCTACATTTACCTTAACTCCAGTGCACAGCGCACCCACAGTTTGCCTCAGTCAACTTCGTTCTGATGACGACATTTCCCAACAAAGAGCTAACAGACGAGACGCAAACACTTGAGGCAGCCAAACTTCTAAACGCAGTGCTTGTACAGAGGATAAAATAGTCAGTGTACTGTTGGACGTAACTGTGATATGTGCGGATGCAGATATTTTTGTTCGGATGGACATATTTTAGAAACTATTCAAGAAACTTAAGGAAGAAATAATATTTGAGGCCCATAGAGTTAGAGATGGTTCAGCAAGTGATGTATGTGAATTTACATTAAATTCGCAGAAAGGATATGGAACACAAATCATCTGACATGTAAGATAGGTCTTCATGTTTTACCATGTAGTTGTTTTTGTTCATTGAATTACTGGACCTTTTCTCGTGTTAGAATTTCACGGTAAATGTAATGTAATCCAAGAAATAAAAGAACAACTTGGCTAACAGAAAAACAAAATTAACAGAAGTATTTGGTGAAAATTCCTTTGTACACTCCTCCCCGGATATATTGATATCGCTTATATCGATACAATCTCTTGCAGTCAGTCAAATTAAAATATGTAGATATTTGTTCCGATTATATCGATATCCCGCTTATATCGATGCCATTTTTCCGCACCAAAAATATCGATATATCCGGGGACGAGTGTATGTTCGACCAGAATAAACTCAAGGATTTAGCAATATCAAGTCACATGACCTGCACATGATCAAAACATACAGTATGTTAATGTTTTTTATGTATTATTGCAAGATAAAAGTGCTAAAATTTGTTTAGCAGGAAAGATGTCGTTCCCGTTTGGGCCCTAATTTGAAAGAAAAATGTACATGTTATAACAATGGACAAATCTCCATCACTGTTCTTTGTTGCATTTTGGCTACAAAATTACAAACAGTTCAGCCTTGCATATAATTTAGTTAATTTAACTTACGAAAGTAGTCGGGACAGGTTATGCAAAAATCTGAAAATACCTTTGTTCATTTTGAACGCAAAGGATTATTACTTTTTAACATGCAAGAAAATTTCATACGTTCACATTGTCATCTCTGCAGATAAAGAGGTTCCATATGTTGTACTATTTATAACATTTATTAAAGCGAAAATAAAACTTTAAACAATAGCGAATTTATTATAATTCTATAAATTAAATAAATTATTGGTTCTTAGCTCTCGAACGTTGAATTTGATATGCTTTGAGGAGGGATAGGCGTATACGCAGAAAAATATACCATTTCATACAGTTGTATGATCAAAATCACTGTTTTCCCTCCCATTGTGACATCCCATTTTTTTAAACTAAAATAATTTATTTTTACTGTAATCCTAGTGCCATTTTCACCAACGGAAAGACACGGTTCAATGTTAAACCTTTATAACGTTGTTTTATTAACAGTTATTAGCGTAAAATTAGCAATTACAACAATCCAAAATTTACGTTTGATATTTTTTAATTAAGGCATCCACTCAAAAATTGATCTTGGCATCCAGCGCCATTTCACAGATAGGTCGAATATTGCGTTAACCTCTGTGGCGCAATGGTGAGAAAAGAAAGAAAGATAAAACTCGATAAAACCACGTTTTGGATCCTAGCGGCAGGGTTATGCTAAGCCCAAGATGGGGTGCCAGTTGTCCCACAAAAATACAACCAAACTTCTAAATCACTTGAAATTTCTGCACATTAGGATGGCAGCATTAGTTTTTAAGATTTCATGGCTGTAATGGGTTTTTTTTTTCAAGTGTAATTTACAAAAAAAAATACACTCCTCCCCGCTTATATCAATATCGCTTATATCGATATCCCGCTTATATCGATATTTTTTTCCGTGCCAAATTTCTTCCATTGACCCCAATGTTAA
>JBCAUI010010680.1:0-10001 GCA_038406195.1 Haplosyllis anthogorgicola | reverse complement strand
ATGTTACCAGTAGGCCATTTTGAATTTTGACGCCAGAAATTGGCAACTTTCTGGCATCAAATATTAGATTATACAAGAGAGTTTCTGGTGTCAAGGACAATTTCTGGCATCAAGCAAAAATGTTACAAAACTCTGTCCAATGTTACCAGTGTCGTGGGGTTATGCTTACGTGTCGCGGTACAGATAACACTAACCCAAGGTGTTACGATGACTCTACGTTTATTGCTTATGATACATGCATGTGGATGGTCTAGTGTGCACTGCCTGAAGGCAGGCAGGGAGCTATTATATATAAGGGGAATATAGGTCAAGGTCTTGACCCTTAGGTATTGCATATTCATAGGCCTGGGCCTTAGCAGCGGGTGATGGTCAAGGCTGACCATTAGGCTGGTAGCGGTGTGCTGGGGAGTGAAGGCCGTGTATGCTGGTGCCATACCTAGACAATATGTAAAAAAAAAAGACATAGGAGTCGGGGTCCATATGCTTGCATTAGGCTATGCCAGCTTTGTCTAAGGTTGGGCCAGCTCACCTGCCACTGGGGGGAATAAACTGTACTTTTGTCATTTGAACACCAAATTTTTATTATTTTTACTTTAATTCGCTGAAGGTTTGACAGAAATTGTAAACTAAAATTAGGAACTTGTATCTTTATTTGCAAAGAATTTCAATTTGGTACCACTGATTTTACATAGCTAAAGCATGTACTTTTCAATAATTGCCTGGCAGGTACTGCCAGAATTGTGTAGGGGCGAAAAACTCGAAATGTATTGGTAACGGAGTTTAGCATACCATCACAGAATTTTATTGTGAAAGAATACTTGTACACTGACACATTTTGTCCAACTGGTGTTTGGTCCATTGACAAAAATATTCGTATTAATTATTTGAAATGGATCGCATGTGTTATTTTGTTCGCCTCCAGGCCCCATCTGAAGATGAAGACCCAGAATACCAGCCGAAAACCAGTTCAATTCAACACATTAATTTCGAAATATGACACGATCAAATGGACAAAGTCTTGCTGTGGTGGGAAAAAGACACAAGCAATAGTTCGGCTTCTAAAGGCTCATCCATTATTTATGCTACTCACGATCACTACAGTAAGACAATCACGGTTTGTACTTTTAATTCACTCTGCAGATGGTGTGTTTATGAAATCAACAGGGAATTCCCGACTGAAGTCAACAATGATATGTGCTCTTTTTCTGATCAATAAGCTTTAGACAATGTAACAAGGATATGTTAAAGAGCGAGTTCTGCTGAAAAATGTGGCCACGAAAGCTTTCACGGTGTCTTAAACACCTTTAACTTATGCATATATTCTACTTGAATAGAATTATATCAATTTTGGTACTTTAGGGAACAAAAGAATCTCATGCTGTGCTATTAACGCGCGAAAAACAGAGTGTGAAATTCTCCAACCCAAAATTAACAGGGTTTTCTTACTCTGCAATTTTGGTTCAAATGATCTTCTAAATAAAAGCTGACGGCAATAATGGCCAAGAGGCTTAAAAATTGCTGTCCTATCAATACCTTCCATTTTGTTGCAATAGTAGACATGTAATTCCATTTTTATCTTCAAAAGTGAAAGAACCAATTTTCAGGAAATTTCTTTGCTGAAACTCTTTAAGGTATGACGATGTATTTATCTCAAAACTAGTGTAGACGTAAAGGTGTTAACTGTTAAAACGTAGTTAAAGCTTGATCTAAGATATCAAAGAATGTTCTTTTACCGTTGATGTGGTTTATATGTACTTTATACGCTTGAACCTAAATTACATTATGCACATACGGAGCTAGAATAAACACAGGAATGAGGATTTGTTCCGTCTCTTTGAGAAAACTTTTCTCCATTAGTGCGTAACTTTAGTCCATAATTAAAGTAATAAAACAAATGTACGTGCCAAGTTCACTTTGTTATATTAGAACCTTCTAGACCTTACACCCAAATGTACTCTTTTGCTACAGTTATACCTCTATCCAGTGCCATGTGTATCTGCTGATTAAAGTAACAATGCACTATTTATGTTCTCTACTATTGCCATCTGGACGTAAAACAGATATAAAACACTGTTTAACAGCACATAAAAGTCTGGGTAATGTGACTTCAAAGTAGCCATATAAATAATAAACCCTTTGATGAAAGGAAATACACCAAAACCAGTCACACAAAAAAGCTCTCAACTTACAGACAAAATCAATGGTATCAAAGTAAATAATTACCTATTGGGAATGATGAACCTTTTAATTTAATACCTATGTACTCTGTAGATTTGTTTTAAGTAAGGATCGTAAGTTGACCTAAAAACGTCAAAAACGTCATCTTCTCAACAAGAGAACTTCAGAATCAGAAATCCATTGAAAGAAAGAAGGAGTGACTAAACATTTTGCGCAACTGCAGCATAATTTCTATTGTTTCCAGGCAGCACTGATTTCTAGAGATGAAATTTACCAAATACCATTCTTGTCATACTATTAAAGATTAGATTGTCACATGGCTGATACACTATGGCCGAATGGTTAACTCGTTGGACTTTGCATACACACAGTGTGGGTTTGAGTCTGGGTGGTGCCGCTTTGCTACAAAATTTCCTTGAGCAAGAAATTAACTCCACGCTGCTCAGAATGGTATGTGACTCATTAAAAGGCTGCAGTGTGTATTATCATGCCTATGTGATCAGTGCACATAAAAGAACATGTGTGGACCATCAGAACATGCCCAACCACTGTACTTCTACCTTGGTGACCAAAAGTGAGAGAGGAGTGTGTAACAAGGCAAGTGCAGAAATGATGTGTGTTTCCCCATGTCATGCCATATCACCTGAATGCTCCCCAGGGAGATGATCTGGGAATAGGTGGCTCCTTCTCATAAAGGAATGACAACATGAATGGCTTTGCACAAGTGGACATTGTAAAGTGCTTCTGGTATGATGTGAAATCTGTGGAGAGGTGCTGTATATATCTGATAACCATAAAAATTACTACCAAACATCTTTTGTCTGTCCTGTGATTGGATTAGGAGGATCTCCCCTGAGATCAGTATTCTGTTGTGTGATTTGACAAGGCCTGTACTATTTAGGTCAAAGGTAATGGAGGTGAAAGGGGGATGGCAGTATATTTTTAGGGACTGATGGGATTTACTGGAATGGACATTTGTTTTAGGGGTGGTAAGAACTCATGGAGCATACTTTGTGTAAACATTTTCAGATATTTTTCCTGTGCAAAGCACGGGTTTCATCTAGTTATACAAAAAGGACTGGATGATATTGGTCATCCAATTTCATTCTCCACTGAACTGGTAAAGGAATGTTCTCATTTGAAATGTTTCTATAATAGATAAAGTATAAAGGAGGAAAAGGAATTCCTTTCGGGAACAGTGGAATTTCACACAATGCTGCTGTTCCTGGTAAAACTCATTATGACTTTTTATTGTTCTTAAATGAAGTCCTCTGCTGAAGTGCTACAAGCTATATTTTAAGTGCGCAAAAGTTCCTTTTTTAAGCACGAGCGCTAACTTTCTCAGGAAGTTTCACTTGAAACAATTTTACACGAATAGAACTTTTCCATCTTTGGCCAAACCTGTCAAAACACCAACTCATGGGCTCTGGGCTCTCTTTACGGTCGTGCGATGAATACCAATTGCAAGAACCATTGGTAGCCCAGCTGATTGATCAGTCACATGTAACCGACCGGTCAGTCCTGTGAGTATGGTCTTCAAAAACCCACTAATCTCTAACTGTGTTTGTGACACAAATACATTTATGTGAGATTGTCCATTGCACGAATCGCGGTTTCTTTGAAATTCAGTAATTTTAATTTTTTTTATTTGTCTCGAGTACATGGTATTACATGATGCTTTTTGAACCCCCTTTCTTTGCGTTACAAAACACCCAATATATTTCCCACTCTATGGGGATTTCGCACTAGAAGATGCCCTCCATGCAAGTTCCATAGGCCGTCAATGGGGAATTCTCGATTTGCGACAGATACTACGACCGCACTCCTCTAAAAACACGTTTTAGAAAGATATTATCTTTCCGATTTGTTTGTATGTAAAGATTTTAGTTGTTCCATTACGTCATTAATTTAGCACAATTTAGTAGGTTAGAACATAAAAAATATGATACTGTAAAACTCTTTATCCGGGAAACTCAGTGTTTTAGCTGTCTCCAAAAGGAAACACTATTCCCAAATAAAAATACCAATTTTTTTAATTTGGATACATTCGAATTTCTGTGCATGATTGCCTGAAAATATGAACAGCTTGAAATCTTCAAATCAATAAATTTTTCAGATCGTCAAACTTGTATCAATTTTATTTCAATAGAATGTCAATAACCCAGCGTGAAGTTCAATTAAAATTCAATCGTTGGGGGACCTTAAACTTTTGATAGTCAGATCATTAAATAACTATCAAAAGTTTAAGGTCCCCCAACAATTAAATTTCATTTGAACTTCACGCTGGGTTATTGACATTCTATTGAAATAAAATTGATATAAATTTAACGATCTGTATTTAATGCTCTGATTAAAAATACAGAACAAAAGAGGAAACAAAACAATTCCACGCTGTGCTTTTGAATTTTGGATCTAAACTTTTAATAGGAATTTCTTGATTTGGAACTGAAATTCTTCTTTGACCAAAGAAACAGGTTTAAAGTGTATGATTATTTCAGTGTAAAGATTATGACGAGCATGAATAATGGATGGGTTTCAGAATCTGTTTCATCTTTATATCAGAGTTTTTGTGTTTTTCATGGATGTCACATTTTGGCATCAACCTGATGAATTACCAGTTTGGCAAGTCTCAAAGCACAATGGAATTGAACGAATTTACACAGTTATAACATCTCTATTCAGTACAGTTCAATTATTATCATCCAAGCTTACAGTATCCTAATAATGACAAGAATCTTGTGATCCCTCTCTATTGGCGGATCCAGGGGTTCATAAGAACATACTTTCCTTCTTCATTACCGAACCATTCTATCAGATTATTTAACAATTTCTTACAGATACAACAGATGTCACCATTGGTATTGTGCCTGGATTCGAATCCAAGAAAGTTCATTAATATTTTTCCAGAATTTTATTCAATTATTTCAATTATTAATACATCGAATTGAAATCTGCACTGATGTAAGATAAAAATAAAAATTGAATGATAAATATTATAAAGAAAAGGAAGAAACTA
The DNA here is from genome assembly GCA_038406195.1 of Haplosyllis anthogorgicola. NCBI lineage: Eukaryota > Metazoa > Annelida > Polychaeta > Phyllodocida > Syllidae > Haplosyllis > Haplosyllis anthogorgicola. Next base: position 4,807 of record JBCAUI010010680.1, on the reverse strand, counting down.
AAAACAAAAATTGGTGGGCCTCAAACTTGGAATCTTTGGGTTTCTGTTCAAGAGTTCTACTGCAGAACTATGGAGACTCATGCTGAGAGTCCTAACAAGTTATGTGTCAATTTTTTGTTGTATTATTATCCATCATTAAAATATATATTGGAGAAAATGAATAGAACTTTAATTCTAATTATTCCTACCAAAATAAAATAATTGTAGTTAGAAAAAAAACAATCTTGGTGGGACTCGAACTGTCATGACATTGTCTTGGAAAACTGACACATCTGCTGGGACTCGAACTTGTTACCTTTGGATCTCTGCTTGAGAGTTCTACAATTGAGCTACAGAGACTTGTGTTAAGAACTGGGCCCTTAACAAGATATATATGAAACCAGAGTGGGGTAATCTCTCTCCGTCATTTGGGATTGTTGAATGGCTGGCCAGCATGTGCTCCAGGCTTCATTGAAGTAGGGTGCAACATGAACTGGTTGACCCCTTGAAAGATTCCTGTCAATTCCCTTTCCAGCATTCCTCCAACCATTTTTTTTCAGGAAAACTTCAGGACGATTATTTCTTTTTATAATTTCAATTCACATAACTTTTATCTGAATGTAACTGTACATTTATAATCTGTATAAAAACATTTTATTAAAGAGAAGTTGTTATATGTTGTTAAGGGATGATTTGTCTACAGAAGTCTCGGTAGCTCAGTGGTAGAGTTCTCGATCAAATATCCAAATGTCACAGGTTCGAGTCCCACAAAAACAAAACTGGATTTTTTAGAAAAAAAATATTCAAAATAATTTAAGATGGCGCCACATTCTAATCGTTTCCAATCTGATAAGATGGTTCGGTAATGTTAACCAAGCTAGAATAAATCATATATCTGATTTACTAGCATACAATTTGTTCCCGATAGGGTGCTTGGTTCACTGGTTAATTGAGGTTCAATAGAATGAAAGCCGTCTGATCTGTTTGAACTCTCTTCAGAGACGGGTATTGATGTCTTATTTCCTGCACAAACAGGACCTTATCCAGAAGTATTAAAATGCAGACACCTACTGACAGTGATTGATGACGTGAACCCCACAGGTCCAAAGTAATCACATTAAAACAACAGGTTCACTATCTGTGATGTGTTCCACTGCCATCCCTACTTTGAAATTACTTTTCTAATCTTTTGTTACCAAGGTTTTCGTATGACACATGATCCAAAACAGAATTTCTTCGATTTGATAGATTAAAACTAATATTTTTCTTGGTGCGTTATTACATTTACCAGCCTAAAACAGGAAGCCTGGTTTAAACCTTAAGTGCTACCACCTGGTGGACTGAGCACGAGGACCACCACATATTATGAACTGATTAGGAAAATACAATAGAATTTTACTCCACAGACAAAAGAAAAATAAATAGGTCAATGAAACAACTTTTATTTTATTAAATGGAAAAAATAACATGATGATAATGAAGAATCAAAGCGACAGAAGATGTCACTAACGTTGGAAATAATGTACGTCCACTATGTGTGGAAACGTTTATTTCTGTTGTAACCGAAAATAAGAGAAACATTTCGAGAATTTTACATATCATAACTCTAACACCGAGACAGAAGATGAAATGTTTGTCTATGGCTCTTCATATTGAGAACAGTTGGTCTTGTTCGAGTAAGACTCACTGTCAGCACGGAATTCTATTGTACAAAAATGTTTGAAATACATTTTCTTGTATATTTTCTTCCAAAGCTCCTACATGCAAAGCTAGTGGGTAGTAACGAACACATTTCCCACTCTGAGCCATAAATGAAAATGACAAAATATAATCGTTCGCACTTTTGAAACCATGTTGGTGAATGAATCATCATCTGTTGTAGTCACAGTTACGGTCGTAATTTCACTGTATTCAGGACCGTGGGACATTGTGTCATTCATCCAGTGTCACGGAGACTGTGTTTTGCAGATATAATTAACAGTGCACATAATGGACAATAAAGATTAAGTGGCTCAAACTGAGTCTTAAAATAACATTTTTGTTTCTCATCGTTCAAATGAAAAGAAGGGAAATTGTAAGTATCTACTATTCCATACTGAATCAATTTGTGGGTGTTCTTTCAACCTGAGAGTCGAGCAAACGCTTGAAAACATAAGAATTCTACGCCGCACGCTTTATTGTACTGGGTACGTGGGATTCTTGGAGAATAACAAAATTTACGTTGTGCTTCGTTTCACGTACATTAAGAAAGAAAATTTTTATTTGTTTAATTAATTGCTTGATGCAAAATTCTCGACGTGAAAGAAACTTTCGTGGGCAAGGTGCCCACGAAGTTTTAAAAATTTAATTTCTCTTTCATGGGCTGGTGAAAGCTTGCTTTTCGCAATCTACATCTTACAGTTACTGTTTTAGTTAGCAGATTTTTGTTGTTATTGGTTTATTGTAAATGAGTATTGTATGTTTTTTGTCTGAGTTGGAAAAGACAAGTTGTAAAAACGCATCAAAAACATCAAAGTCTGAAGTTGAATGTCATTGATTTTCTATTGTAAAAGTAACATTGATGGATGAGTTAAAATATGATTGATAACTTGATATCTTGGGCAGAAAATGAAAATCAGCTGGAAACTCGGAATTGCGGATTCACAAGAAGCTTGTTAACTTCAAAACACAACTTATCTCTGTCTGCCTCATTACAATCGGTTCTTACTGTGTTCAATCCCGCAAAAGATCTCTTTCTTAAATGTTGAATTAACAGCTTATGTATGTATACATGGTTTTCATAGGAAGGTAATATCAATAGTAGAGAGTAATAGATTCTTTGTTTGTTGTAACCGTAGAGCTCCATTTTACGTCGTAATTGATTTGGCTTTCAGTAAAGAAAACCTTAATGTGTTATGTTCTGCACAATACCCTGTTTTGATGCGCATAAGAAAGAGTACAAGATAATGCCTTTAGAACATTACGAAACTTCAATTTTCACATCCTTTTGTAACTACTGTGACTTTGCTGTACAATATAATTCCAGACATAAAAGACAATGAATAGAACTCCATAATGAAAGTTATGAATATTAAACGTAAAAACGAAAGTAATTACATAAAGGCAGGCTGCACATGAGGGAATAGTATTGATATGTGAAAAAGTGTTGAATGTACAAAATCATTTCAAAATAAAATCATTCAATCTAATAATATTAACAAGTGGATGCCGGACTGAAGTTGGATACGCATGACCTAAACAGCTGTATGATGACCATTATGACATGGCTACTTGAGGAGTCACAATTCGGTGCTTGTGCTTTCAGATTTAATTCACATAAATGCAGCTGTCGAGAGCAGCTGAAAGCCTTCATTTCCTTTTACATATTCACCAGTGCCTCATATATTGTCATAAACCTGCCAACACTGTCTGCCTAAATGTGTCAATTGCACCATTCCTTTCTTGTTGCTCGCAGTATTTGAAATATTAGGACAATGACAACTAATTGTAAAGAATATCGATGAATGGTCATGTCAAAATGTTCAGAAGCTGCACCCAAAGGACACATTTCAGATGTCTTTGTAAGTACACCAAACTATCAGTAAATGCTGAAAGGGGCTATGAATGAAATATTATTTACAGAAGTCAGCATCTGATGTTCTTCTTGAATCAGGAACGCATCTTGCGCTCCTATTTGTCAACAGCAAGTTTGCCGTTAATTCAAACGGGAAAAAGTTTCTGCAGGAAAATTACATGGTCTCAGCAGAACTTTAAGGTACCGTACTTGTATGCCACCTTTAGTTTATTTATCCACCTGAAGCGTCGGTTTTCATTTGAAAATTTATTGAAAATCTATTATTCCCATTAATTTGGAAACGTACAGATCCCAAAATCTCTCTTGAAAGTTAAGCCCCCCACAACAACTGAATTTCATGCTGAGTTCATTCAATTCTATTGTTGCGGAGTGCTTAATTTCATGATCTGCAGAACGAAAGAATTCCACACTGTGCTTTTGATGTCTATTGTTTTTTAAAACTGATATGAATTTCATGAATTACCCTGATGTCCTACCGCAAGGTCATTTTAAATGAGTGAACGATAATTGACAGGATTTGATTTTTTTTCAATTGTTTGCGTTGACATTGCTAAAAAAATATATTCATTTTGCAAAAATAGTTTGTTTGTTTCGGTGATAAAAACTAGATATTTGTCAGTGATTGAAACAAAAGAACTGATAAAAGTCGTTAGTTCTGCAGAAGGCAAAGCATTAGACTGAGACAGACTGGAATATTTTGTATCCACAGGATACAACATTTACCATGGATAGGTATTATTCTAATTGTTATCCTGGGAAACAATGTAATTTATGGGAAAGTATCACAATCCTCCCTCGGGTCTATTTAGGTTTTACTCAATTGTAAGTTCTTTTGGACCAGTCATCAATTTTAACACATGGACATCAATTTAAATTTTATGTAAATTTGCAGGAAGAGAGAAACAAAAGTGGAATTCTTGAATTTATAATTGTCTCAGTGTTTTGTTCCTTAAAACGCTTATGGGTTTCTTGAATATTAACGTCAGATTATGAAATTACTATTACTAGTTTTGCGCCCCACAACAATTAAATTTCATGCTGAGCTCGTTCAATTCAATTGTTGCAGGGGGCTTAACTTTTACCTGATAGTCATTTCATGATCTGCACAATTGCCACCGGAATTTGTTCTCACTTGAAATCAATTACGGAAAGACATTACCGAACCATTCTATCAGATTTTTTTTGCCATTTATTTTTGAAGAATTTATTGATGTTACAGTAAAAATGATTTTTGTAAACTTTGAAATGATGAAA
>JBCAUI010010679.1:0-22237 GCA_038406195.1 Haplosyllis anthogorgicola | reverse complement strand
TTTTTATGTTTAATTTTTCTTTAGTTATTTTAGTGTAGGGTTTCCTGAGTGGAGCAAGGCTAGAAAAAATTGGGAGAGATTGTAATGAAATGATGCCAAGTGCAGTGAGGCAGGCAAATTTTTAGAAAATAAATGGTTAAATGTAATGCCGAGCAAAGTGAGGCTAAACAATTTTGCAACTTATAGTCTAATTTTAGTGTTTTAAGGTGCTTGGCCCTCAAAACTGGGGATCCTGGAGGCATTATAATGTAAATGATGCCAAGCGCAGCAAGGCAGGAAATTTTTTTAGAAAGATAATTCTTAATATTATGCCAAGCAAAGTGAGGCTGAAAATTTTTGCAAAATAAGTCTAATTTTAGTGTTTTGAGGTGCTGGGGCCCCAAAACTGGGGGCTTGGGGGGTCCGGGTCCCCAGGACACCCCCCTGGATCCGTCGCTGGCTGGGACCATATCATGTCACAATACATTATCATCAAATCGGTTTTTAAAAAAATGTCTGTAAACAGGGATTTTTGGCTTCAGGGGAAAAGGTGTGTGCCCGAATTACCAGAAACTTAAAATGAGTCCATAATAATTGTTGTCATTTGAAAATGAAAAAATTGTAAAGCGCCGTTGATAAGACATCTACTCTTCTAGAGCGCTATGTAAATTTACAGCACATAGCACACACATAGCACTTTTGTTTCGAGACTGCTCATGATTGGTACCACAGAACATTCACGTTTCGTGTAGTCACGAAACAAAGTCAGCGATATGTTCTAAAGTTTTAAACTTTAATTATTTTTTATCTTAGAGTATTTCCTTCCACTTCAGTAAAAATAGGTGCAGAGTCCAAAAACGCGAATCTATTTATCAGATGCAGATGTACGACTCAAGATTATAGTCCCTTGATAGTGTCTTCTTTCGGTATCCACATCTCCATTGATTATATTTGTCCCTTGACGCTCAGATAGCATGGTATTCGTGGAATTAGGTTACTATTTCTCTGCCTATGCAATGCATCTTCTTCAGTGTTTTGCATAGCTGTTGCAGACTCTTGATTTGAAATGTGATGTTTTCGTTTCAAAAAGACACATGTTGTCGTATCTTAAGAAAATTAACTTTTGATAAGAATTAACATTTTAAAAGAAAGTCTATGTTAGTAATATTTATCGTAAAAATGCATTTTCTACTTATTTTAATGCTTTTGTTTTTAATTCTTCTCTGATAATGTAAACAAGAATGCCTTCCAATCAAAGGCCGAACTGCCCGCTTCGCAAATAGTCATTAAAACGCAAATAGTAACTAGAATGCAAATAGTTATTAAAACATGAAAAAATTACAAAAATCTAGAAATTTGACCTTCAAATGACCTTGACCTATATTTTGACCTTGGCCCCATTTACTTGTCTCAAACATCATAACATGTGATATTAGCAGACAACACTAAAATTTTTGACATTTTTTATTGCTGTGACCTTGAACTTGACCCAATGACCTAGATACTCAAACTTGACCTTGATATTATGAAGATGCACCACCATACCAAAAATGAAATTTCTAGGTCAAGCGGTTCAAAAGTTATAGCCTGGACAGACATACAGACACAAACACACACACAAAGACACGACTGAAAACATTACCTTCCCGCATACGCGGGCGGTAAAGACACTGTACATTGATATTTGCAATTATAATTAGACTAATATGATTTCGTATTATAAGAAGTGTGACCAGTACCGGCCGCCGCTAACATCCACATGCAGTGTACGCTTCTAATTGCAGCAAGAGGGTGCAAATCAGAAGTGACTATGAGGAACAACTGCACGAGTGAGTCAGCATGCAAGCGACAGATCCACCCTGGCATTAAAATCATTCGATAGAGTCACTGGAAACAGAGAATACAAGTGACACAATATAAAATTAATCTTGGTCCACAAAAACATTATTAAAACAAACATCGAATTCTGTTCTGTGTAATTTACGGCTAAATTCGATTTGTACTCACACACAGTATACACAAAATACAAAGATTTGATCAAAGAAAGTCAGTAAATAAACTGTCCGGCCTCAGCGAGCCCGTGTCTGTGTTTTTGCATCCATTTGAATAAATGCTATTGAAGTAAGTTTTACTAAACTTTTCCTGGTCTAAATTTTCTTCAAATTTATTTATTCGTTCTCTTAAATTCAAAAGAACAGTTCAGAGTATTTAGATTTTTATAAAACATGTAGGTGTCTGCAAAACATAAAATTATGAAATATTGTTCGAACTTGAGTCTTCCTCTGTACCAGTTGCTCAGTATATAAATGAGGAGTGACACAGATGTTCTCGATATCCTTTCCTGCGAATGAATTGAGAATCCTTCCTTAGCTCGCTGGCAATTAAGATGGCGGTGTACCATTCCAAAGTAGCACCCGTATAATGTAGCTGGAGAAGCATTGTAATGACAAAAGTCATTACAATATAGCAGCTGGATACTACATTACAATCTTACATATTTAAATTATAAAGTAACATATCCATGCATAAGATAGCATGCCAAAATCTAACACTGTTTTTTTTCACAAATTAGTACTTTAGGAAGTTTTGATAAAAATTAACACAATTCCCTGCATAATAATTTTTTTGTGTGCAGGTAATTCTAGAATATTTGTTTTACTCATGTTTCCCTTTACAAATAAAGGTGACTTATTCACATTCTTTTTGATAACATGATAAACATATTTCTTTAAAAAAGTTTTATTTCTTAAAATTTAGTTATTTTCCATCTTAATTTAATTTTTGATTAGACTTTAAAATCATGTCACCTTTGTTTTCATCAGTTTGTTTTCACCTTTGTTTTCCTTTTTGTCCTTTAATTTGTGTTCACCTTTTTTGTTGCCACTTCAATGAAGTGTTAATAACACGATTATCTTGTGTAATGCTCAAGTGAGAAATGTGAAGAAACTTCTGATCACTGTTTTTACACTAAGGTAGGTGAACATGAGAAATTCAGTTTGTGACTACAAAATGATTATGTTTTGCTGGTTGTGTCAATCTCCATGATGAATTCTGACACGGAAGGAATGGACACAAACAGTGATTTCGAAAATGTTCCTGACACACACGAGAACATTTTGTTTGGTTCTCTGTCTTACAAAGATCAACTTCATCATATCGAACAATTTCATGTTCATCATTCATGGCCTCAATCAGGATTCAGCAAAACTAAAATGTTAGAGCTATGTAAAAGATTCAAGAAGTACTTTATCAATGACCAGGGTGCTTTAGTGTACACACACCGAGGTAAATTGAAATTTAATTTAATACTCTATTCAATTTTAAAATTTTTAAAAGTGACCACTGAATAGTAAATTTCAACAAGTATTGCATCTATATTGGTCATAGTTAAATTGCAAATATGCGTGGCCATTTAAGATTAGATCACACAAAGATTATATGTAATTTGGTCACAGAAAATTCTTTTAACTCAATGATGTCTAACTAAAAACCATTTGAAGTAGATGACTATTAATATTATTACACTTAAATTACAGTTAAATCAGTAATTTCACACAACTATATGATTTGTAATTACATTTATGTTTCAGGAAAAGAAGTTGTACCTATTGGGGATCCAGCAGAACAAAAGCTCATCATCAAAGCCTGTCATGAAGGTTTGGGCAATCATCCTAAAAGCGAGGCTTTGGGAGGACATATGGGAATAGAAAAGACACAAAAGAAAATTTCAGAAAGATATTACTGGCCTGGAATGTCCAATCAAGTGACCACTAACGTAAAATGTTGTGACAGTTGTCAGAGGGCAAAAACTACCAAGTTCCAGAAAAAATAAGCTGAATTACATCCCGTTCCAGTGCCAAGTGAACAATGGAAACAGATAGGTGTTGATTTGATGGGACCATTTGTTAAGTCACCTGAGGGTTGCAAATATGTCATAACTGCAGTTTGCTACTACACAAAATGGGTTGAAGCTGCACCACTCAAAACAAAACAAGCAGTAGAAGTTGCTCAGTTTCTGTATGATTGCATGTGCAGATGGGAGTTGCTACTGTACACATCAGTGACAGAGGGCCTGAATTTGTAAATGCTGTATCTGAAAAGCTACATGAGCTGACGGGAGTTCATCACAGAATTACCAGTGCTTATTATCCTAAAGGAAATGGTTTGGTGGAACGTCAAAACAGAACAACACAATCCATCATTTTAAAATGTTTACAGGAAAGCCAAAATGAATGGGTGAATGTACTCAATGGTGCACTCTTTGCTTGCAGAACATCTGTGCAGTCCAGCACAAAATAAACTCCCTTCTTCTCGATGATGTACAGACATCCCGTTTTACCAATAGAATTAATAAAACAGGGTGCCACAGCAGAAGGTAATGATGAGATGACAATTGAAGAAAAGATTGAAATAATGGATAACATTAGAAAAGACACAATGTGTACAGCTGCACAAAACATAAAAAGGGCACAAGAAAGGCAATGGAAAAAATTCAAATTGCGGCACCAACCTCCAAACTATAAAGTTAGTGATATGGTGTTTTAGCAGATAAAAAAGAATGAACACCATATGGGAGGTAAATTGGATGTCAAGTGGACAGGACCTTATGTAATTTATGAAGTTTTGGAAAACGGTATTTACAAGCTAGCATACACAGCAGATAAAAAACCAATTGAACAAAATGTGCCAGGCATACATTTAAAACATTATTACCAGCAAGAGTATGACATTTCTTCAGAAGATAATTGTAAAATTGTTGATGTCACTCAGCCCCTTTCCAGAAATTTAATCCTTTAATGAAAATGCAGAGAAAAGCATTGTGCAGGCAATTGAGCATCCAGTACTTTGTGGACACCCTCCTTAAAAGAGGTGGTATTTGTACTATGAACAGGGCTTCAAAGTCGACACAAGAAATGGGGAGAGATGGCAACTGTTTTATTCCGTGCTGTTAGTTGTATTCTTTGTGGAAGTGAGGAAGAACATGAAACCATCCGTGAAAAAGTTACATGCCATATGGAAAATAACATCAAAGAACAGATAGATGCTTACACAAATACATCAGTGCAAAATTATTTGTGTAACACAGGCATGAAAACTACAGGAATTTGGGCAACTGATACTGAGATTATTTCCACAGATCATCTACTGCAAACAGATATAGTTGTCTACAGTAGATGGGGCCAAAATAGTAAAACATGGCAACGGTTTCCTTGTAACTTTTCTTTAGAAAGAACAACTTCACACAGCATTTATATAGACAATGTTAATGGTGACCACTTTGATGTTGTGCTCTCAGTGTAAATCAAAGCATACAGTTATTTCAAATAAATTTGATGTTGCAGATGCATAAATAACACAACTAAAAGTTGTTTGTTATGATTCCCTTCTTGCTAAGGTTTTGATGGTTCTGTATCACAGAAACTCAGATCTTAGTGCTCTAGTACAATCTCCACACATTTTAAGTATATGTCATCAAAATTTTAATTTGTTCGTTTATTTTTATACTGTCTAATTTACTCGTGACCAAATTAGATGTTATTTTTGTTGTCAAATTCAATCTTATACGGTCACCTGTCACAAAAATAAAGAAATATTTTGATTATGAAATGTGTGAAAATTTTGTGAAATGTTTACAATCCCCACAAAAATTTAATTATATTTTAGGAAAAGTAAACAGTTACAGATTTTACTGATTAAAAGTTCATGTGAAATTTTGCCTGCATCAAATAATTTTTATGGTAGGGAATTGTGATATGTCAATGTTCCTGGGGTAGCTACATTATAATAAGGAAGATCCATTGTAATATTACAGTAAAGCTACCAATTCAACAATGGGAGTCATATCGTGATATCAAAATACACCTCCCCCAGCTACATTATGTTGGGGAGCTGGATTATAATGTTACAGGGCCGGAATCTTATTTGATGCGCTGTAATCTTGGCGCAAGACAATTGGGTGATAGAAAAGAATAACGTTCACCTTTTACGATTTATGGGGTCTAACGCAACGAGTAAATTTTAATGACTCGAAATAATTGTGTGTCATTAACAGATAATTGGTCTTCATCAAAGGAGTTAATAATTCAACTTCAAAGCAAAGACACACTTTAGCCTGTGCTTGAATAACCTCAATAAGCAAATCATAAAGAATTACCCGTCCTTGACTCATTTTGCACTTTTTGCCACTTTGTTCAGGTAAAATGTACAAGGTACTTTTCAGTTGTTACCAGTACAGAAAATGTTACTAAACGCAAAAATGCTTTGAGGGGATGTCTCTAAAATACACCACTCAGGTCTCTTTATTCTGGGAACAATAGGAATTTGCGTTATAATATATATTTGTTTCAGCAAAAATATGGTGTGAAATGGTATTGTTTGCAAAATTATATTCAAATTTTGAGCTGAAATCAGCGGTACATTTACTCGTAAGTATTTATCAGATGCATTCCCAGCTGGGTCATGATTTCAAACAGCGCTATTGAAAAAAACCCGGCTATTCCAAGCAAAACGTTCTCTACCAATTCGATGTACAAGTAAAGGAGAAGAGAACGCTGTGGTTATTTTAACAATCTAAAATATTGCCTACGAGACGGCTATTGACTGGGTTGTGTCCATAAGAAGAAGCTGACCAATTTAGAAACTGCATTATCGACCATCAAGAGGAAGGCGTGCCTTTTCATAAGTTTTCAAATTGTGGAAGGAACCCAGGAGTGTATGGAAAATGAATGTTGCCTGTTCTTTTTCTTGGTGGTACTGATCACGTCACTCAAGAGCCTTTTAACTAAGGTTACGTAATTCTCAAATGAATATTTTGAGCTTCCGAGCTTACGATATTAAAATTTCTCGATTATACTTAAAAGATTGTTCCTGATGTCTACAATTCTTAAAAAAGGATTTAATGGAAATTAAGACGCATGAGTCGCATGTTTACTCAAATTTATAGTGTTTAGGGGAACATGTTTAAGTTTATAAATACTTGTCAGCTTTTGGTTCTCAGATTTACTGATGTTAATGTGAATTCTCCAAAATCATAATTTTGATCCAGTTACATATCAACTTGCCATGATAATCCTTGAAATGTGTTTGATGTAATAACCATCCAAAGAGACCTTTCAATTGATTTTTATTGGCAACACATCTATGGAGTATACATTTCGGGCCAAACGAAGTTTTCAAGCCCATCTCACCTTAACCCTTTCAGCACCGCAAGGGTCTGGAAAATGGTGCTTTAAATCTGGCTTTGAAAATTGGTAAATTATCTGATTAAGACATAACATATGCTTCAGCAGTTTTGGACTCCATATCCTCATTTACAACAAAGGAACGTACTATGGAATGGCAAGTAAATGTGTTCACAAGAAGTAGGCAAATATAATTTTATAGCAAGGTCTTGTTCGATGGGCTTTTTATTAGACATATGTACAGAATGTCTGAGTAGGCTGTAAAGAAAGTAATTATTTTCAAGTTACTTTCTGTATTTATTGTTTTGGAAAGGCACAAAGACAAATTGTACTAATTTGTAGAAACAAGCAAAATTGCTTTATTGGTAGTGACAGTAGCTTGCTTCAAAGAATCTGACAGACTTTGTAGCATCACTGTAGACTAACTCCCCGGGGCAGGTAATGAAAATTTTCCGCATTCAAGGCCATTTCAGTGATAAAATATTAAAGTAGAACAGCTGCCTTACAGGTCACTAAAATACTACGTAATGCTCAAGCATTCATATTGGCCACAATGACATTCTGTTTGTGCCTCTAATTAAAATTGTAGTCCCAACCACATGGCTGAAAAACCACAAAAGGTTCTTAAAGGGTCTTACAAGATTTCTAAGATTTGTACTTTAAATGATAATGGCTCATTTGATTCCGCATTTACCATCCTTATCTAAAATTTTACGGTAACGCCTAAAGTACCAATTTTCAGAAAGTTCAAGTCCCCGGAATCCATATAGATTAGCTAGATGCCAAATTCTTTTGTAAATATTACATGTTCACCTGTACGTCACTGGTTTCATTAAAATGGGAGTACGCACTGAGTGGAAGGTTATGCTTACTTTGATATAAATCTAATGCGGCAAAGTATCCAAATTTCATACTCAATTTATAATTGCAAACTCTTATATATGTTTTAGGTTCAGGATGATAAATCCAAGTGCACATGTCATTCTTGAAATTAATTTGCTTTCATTGGCTCTTTATGGATTGACATTTTGTAAAGGAAGGTAACAAATTTTGCATAATTCAATAAAATTGTTAATCTGTGTATACATTTATTTCAAACTAAAACTAAATAACTGCAAATACCCTTGATATTTATTGTTTAATTTATAAGACATGCAATATACGCAATAAAGAATAATGGAAAATCTCGGAGTCCACAACTTTTTAATTTGAAAACCTTTTACATTTTTACAGAAAATATATGGTAGGATTAATAATAGTAGCATATTTAGCTATTGGGATTGTGCAAAGGCAGCCAAAAAATTCAGCCAAGTTTTGCCAATTCTTGCACCAAATTAACACGTAAAAAACAACACCCACAATGCAATAATATTTATGTTCAAGTTTTTGATGATTAATTAAGTCTTTGAACTAATTCTATTGAATCTTGGGGTCTGCAATCTGTGATTTATAACTATCATAACAATAATATTTTTTTACATTGTTAAGACACGATGGACTCCATTAGACATTTACACACCTGCTTTTTCTTGAGAGTGACCTTCGTGTCAAAATGAGAAAATGTTTTATTTTGTGATGTTAAATGCAGCAAGAATGAATATCTTATTAATTTTAGGCTTTGCATGCTTCATGGACAAATGAACAATTCAATTTATCTTGAAAGTTATTTACATCTCGGCACAAAACGGTTTAGCCTTTTGCAGAATCAGACTGTAGAGCTTCTACGTCAAGGACAACTCCCGATGCTCCACTGCCAGATATCCTTCTAAAAGCTTTCGATTCCTGTTATTTCATCAGGGGAGAAGTAATCCTCAAGCTGCTTCCATTACACCATGTGATAAAAAGCCTTTTCCTTTTCCTCGTATCTTTTCCCTTTTAAATTCAAGAAGAAGAAAACTGTATACATTGGTTTAATTTTACTTCAACCTTCGTCTGAATATTGGATTGGTACTTTAGGGATATTAGTATTGTAAGCTTCATTTGTAAAGAGCACCGGTTGAAGCAAAACATTTTACCCCTTCATTTCTGCAAATTAATTCGCAAATTTCGCTTCGCTACATTACAGAAGTATTCAATAAGATAGGTCTGTATCCTTGCTACCAGTTTGATATCAATGCGCTGATAGGATTGATAATGAATTCCCATTGATATCAAAGGTGTGTTTTCTTGATTGCAAAGTGCCAAATATGAAAGCTATGAAATCAAATCTGGAAACTGTATTGCTAAATAATATGTCAGGTAATTATTTTGCTTGGGCATTTTAGTTATTTTGTCCCTTGAGGATTAAATGCACTTTCTTGTTTCCATCATCCACAATCATTCCATCATACAGAGGTATTGCATGTCTCTGGCATCCGTGTGTAACATTGACACCGAATCTTCACATATGAAATTGACAAAAATTATATAAAAAAATATATAACCAAAAATATATACAACGAGATGTTCACCATTTTTGGAAGCTTATGCTACAAAGGATTCTTATTCTATGCAAATAGTCTACAACGACGAAAGTTTTGTATAATTTGTTTAAAACTTTATTATAAATGCAAGCATATAAAACAGTTTCAATTCATACATTTTAAGCATTATCTTAATTTATATATCACCTTGTGAACCTTTTCAGCAAGCACTGCTTGTTATCATTATTCATTCTCAAAACAAAAAGCGCTTGTGCAGTTTTAAATTTAACAGATTATAATATTAAACGACATTTGTTAACTTGACATTGTCAATAGCTTCTTATTGAATAATATAGACTAAGAGAAAATACCAGACTTATAAATAGCTATGCAGTTAACAACTATAGCTTTAATCTCTCTCAAGTAAATGCACGCACACGCGCCCATGTACATAGAGACAAAAATGTCAGCACCATCCACTGCTACGAAGCCAAAATGAAAATCATTACAACTGTAAATTACGGCAAGTTACCTTTACTAATACTGATATAACTATGGCAACATAACATATCCTGGATATTACATTTTTCACAATCATTATTTAATGCAGTATACGCTTTAGTCGGTAAATATGATTGATTAAAATGAACGCACAACTGTCGACATAAAATATCATTAATAAAACTTTGTGCAGATGGTACATCACCATGTTTCGTAACGTAAGATAAAATGTTAAATTAAAACAAAACAATGGTTGTACATTATTTCTCATATGTAGCTAAGCAATTAAGGTTTATCATTGTTAACGATACAGCAATTATGTATAACGTTAACATTTGCATAAAATAGCATCTTAATATGTGCATATTGCTAATGTACCTTTACTTCCAAACCACATTAACTTAACTGTTCAACAGCAGCTGACTTCGTATCTCAAGTGCTCTGTAGAAACACAAGATATGTATGTACATATTTTACTATATCACTTAACATTTGAAATTTCAGTCATTAATTGGGCATCTGTGTTGACAGTATCGGGTCTGTGCGATCTATATACTACTTTGAACAAAACTTAAGTCAGTTTTCAAGAAACACAGCTTAAGACCAAAGATTTGCAAATTAATGTCCAGGATAAGTTTCTCTTTTGAAAACTAGAACACTCAGCCAGTTACTCAGGGAGTGCGTGCTTAACCTTCAAGTTCAAAAGAGGAGCTTGCGCTGGTGACTGTTCTCCACATTAGCTTAAATTCTCGTGAACACGACATTGTGTAACGGATATGTATAACTCTAATAGAATTAGCATATGGATAGAGATTAATAAATCATGATTGCTTACATCAATAGCAACTTTTGGGCATGATTTATTTGCGGAATTTGTTTGCATTTCACGCTTGCCCTCTTGCCATGCATACATATTTATCATTTGTATACACTCATACCTTCTTTAACCTGTTTACATTTGAATATCGTATCAATAGCATTTTATGCAAAATCAAAAGACATACAGTGTAATACAGTGTAATTAAAACAATAACACTAACGATATAAAGATTGATTGAATAATATGCATTTGAAATTGGCATCAGCATTCGAGGTTTTTCCTAATTAAGTTTTTGTCATATCAGGCAGGTCCGTCAGATTTGGAATACTTTGTAATTGATATAAAGTAGGCCGTGTGTTGTTTGTAATTGCAATTAAATTACATATAGTAAATACTGTTATAATTTACAATGTTTGGAGTATTTTAGTCTATCGAATGAAATTCGATAAGACTATGTGGTCGTCCACCTGAAAAACTAGCCATCCAGTCATCGCACTTTAGGGTTGGGGGTGGGGGATGGGGTAGGGGTAGGGTGGGGGTACCACCCAGGGGATGTCCCCATTCAAAAATAGACAATGGGTTTAATCTCAAAATACCAGCAATTATTTGTATTAGTGCTAAATCCCAACTTTCAATGATAAAATATGTCACGGTGTCCGTATTTCCAGCCCGGATCTGTTCCTTCGGCTCATTCTGGGAAGGAATTGAGGTTTTACCACAGTTTCTGACTGGGACAGACCCAGGGACAGATCCAAGTACAGACCTGGTGCCATCCATGGTGCCGGGATCTGTCCTGGACCCCATCATTGCGCATGCATGAACATGGTGATGTCATCATGGAATGTGATGTATGTCATAACATCATGATCAAGCATTCTGGTGATGATGTCATCATGCCTACATCATTTAGGCCTGTCCCCACTTGCTATTTAAGCAAGTAGCACCCTTGTGTCGGGGATACTCATCCACGAGTGTCCATTGGGTAAACATCATGCACTGTCCCCCGAGGTCCATCTCTATGGGATGTTTCAATCATATGACATCCATCTTTATTCTTTTTGTCGATCTACACACCATGTGTGTAGGCCCGGATCCCGTTGGGTCCGGACTCTTAAGTTCGTAGTAGTTTAGTATCATTGACTGCTGTGTCAAGGTTCAATAAAGCCTCAAAGTAAGCCACTATGATGGGATTGCCACCCTTCGAGATGGCCAGGGATAGAGACATGGAGCCTAACAACCTCCATCCACTGCCATAACCACGAGGCCCAATAAGCATAGCAGAACCCCACCACAGAAACTTGGCATCCCTGGATGGGCCAAGTCAGCGGTTGAGAACACCTTCTGGATTTGTGGCCACGGTTTCCGTGAGCCACTGTAGACTGCAATCTATGCCTTAATCATCGTATGACCAAACAAGGTCAGACCCTGACATCCCAGGGGTGACCAGATACCTAAGGTAGTGCTACCCACAGGTGGCTAAGCCAGGGGCATTGACTGACTGTGTCTGGCAGGGTGGGACAATGACTGGTAGTAATTCCTTATTAATTGGGCCCCAGCACCCATCTTAAACCCAACAGAGAATTGGCAGTGTATCCAGCAGGATGAACCCTGACAGTTCACCAGTCCATGGAGGATCATCACCCCAGAGGTGAGGAGACTGCCACCGGGATAATCTAGAAGAAATGGTGGTGGAACCCACCACCACAGCACTTGTGGAGACAGGAGTGGAGCGAACCAAAGTTCCATAAGCTCCCAAAATGCCAGCAGAGGTCGACCGGAGGCCGAACCTCCCCCACCTATGGGGCTCCCCCAGAACTGATATGCACTTTGGGTAGTCATCTCAGAGCTGTTGGCCAATGGGGAGTTCCATCCCCCGGCCCATCACCTGTGGAATGCAGAAACACTGGGGGACCTCATACAGACCGAGGTCCCAGAGGTATATGAGATCGTGTTTCTGGATAATCGAACCACGATATTGTTTTTCAGGTGGAGGCTAGAAGGAGAGGGACTTGGTCCAGAGGATGCCAGCCACCTTTCAGCTAGACTGATGGTCGGCTACCAACACTGGATTGGACACACTATCTCACTAAATGCTGTCCGAATACCTGTAATGGCTACCCAACAGCAGGCAGCCCATACCATCAACCAGGCCTGAAATTGGGCCAAGCACAGAAGGAAAGCATCCCAGGACCGGGCTCCCAATGTTGATGCAGCTGCCTATGCAGTGAGATGACCCCTCAAAGTACCAGGATCCCCACTCAGTATCCAGGGGAACCCTGACTCTGGAGAGGAAGACACTCTAGTAGGAGCTGATCTCCCTGATGTTGCGCAGGACTGCCTGGAAGAGCTGGAATGGGAGGTGGCTAATGCTGGTGAAATCCATCTGGACCCCCGACAGAGGGCACCAGCTGGGAAGGGTGGGAAGCCCACACCAGTGGTGCCCCCAGCCACACCCAAGGGAGAATGGGGCAGTTGCCCCACATGAAAGGCTGGAAGGCATCCCATATGCCAGCTGTCACCGAGCCCCTCCCCATCACCTAATAGGGGGGTGGAGGAAGTGATTCCGGTTGCTCCTCAGTGTCAGGAGCTTCCTCTGTGAGCTGTCACTCCAACAGACAATGAAGGGATCATGGGGAGTACTGTGGGCATCGTCACAGCTTAAGCGGCAACCAGGTCAGTACGGGCAAACTGGAAATGTTAACCACTGAGTGCGGGATCATGGAGTATCTGATTTGGAGGGAGTCTGTCTGAACATGCCAGGAAACTGGTTTTAAATCCTCAGTTATATGGAGCCAGATCCTGGGCTCTGTAATGAAGATAAAGGGCATGGCTCAGATGCGGAATATCCACACGGTTGACGGCATGATCGCATACCTCGACGGACTTTTCAAGATCTCAGGAGATTACGACTCTCTTATGTGGGACCTGTATCCAATGCATCAAGGGTCAAGGGAGTCCATGGCAGTGTTTATGGCCCAGCTGACGGATCAAATAGCCGTGATCCCAGAGGGCCACCCGGACAAGTTGACGGAAGAAGACACAGACCAGATGGCCAAAGACTGACTCTATGGAGGCTTGAAGACCGAATTGAAGAAAGCACTGTCATACCTCCAAGACAGTCTCCCTGATTATACGTATCAGGAGTTCCTCGAAATAGTCCGCCGGAAGGAGATCAGTCGGGAGCAGCAGAGTACCCACCAGCAGCCAGATGTGGGCTACCATCGTAATAGATATCATCTTTGATGATTTTGTTGATAATTATGTTATTATCTCTTATTATTTTAAAATAAGAAGAATTAAGGAAAGACGTCGATGTCTGGAAGATGCAGTCTAATGTCTGCGCATGTAATAGAAGATGTTATGAATAATGGAAGAATATGATTTAACTATGAAAAGAAGTAAATTTAACCCTTGTTTGATTAAAACGCAACGTCCATGTCTATTATCTTTGCAAACACTCAATAATTCATTCGCACTAGATGCGGGTGTCTAAAAAGAAAGAAGAGTTGGCATTGTTAATGCAAATCACACGATTAGTTTTCCAAATGTTGTTTATGTAGAAGTTTCTACATTATTTTTACGATCTTTATGCGTTGAATAATCTACTGTTTAGTTATAAGTCACTTGTCTGAGTGCGTTGAAGAAATAAGATAATTGGAGTTGTTGCCAGTTGTCATTGCTAGTTCAGGAGTTAATCCCAGCAAGAGACGTTTAGCATCAGGCAACGCGGTGCGTGATACGGTCAAAAACGCTCAAAGTTTTGGAGACAGACTTATGAATTTTTAGAAATACTCTGTCATTTTAACTTACAATTTATAGATCTAAAAGTGCTGATTTGAAAAACAAGTTGGCCAGCCGGCTAAATTATGATCATTTTATGGTTACGTGAAAAGCACAGTGTGCTCTTTAAGGGTCTCCATACACAGCATGTACATTTGTAAGGGTATAATGCAGGTGGAGACAATGTCTAATTGTATTGACCTTTAATAACTTTAATCACAGATGGCATTGATGCATCCAATGCCCGCTGCTTTTAACATAGAGATAAAATGAAGACCAATAAGCCAGCTGTTCAATTGTTGCGGAGAGCTAAACTTTTGATAGTAATTTCATGATCTGAATGTCCGCGGTACTTGGTTGTAGACTGCCACGCGGATTGCGCGACATGCTCCCGAGGCGCTCAGACGGCGACCTCCTCACGTCCAACTGTGAAACGTGTAGCAACGATCACAAGTACGTCACAACGGACGGGAATTGTGTGGGTATGTACTGTCACCACTCATTTCTAACGAGAATTTTAACCCAGATGTCAGCAGTTATCATTGATATAACGGCTTAGAAACTGCCGCCATCTTCCAGGCCCCAGAACGGCCTGTGTACGCTGAACCGAAAATTGCATGTGCTTGTTTTTGCCACACAGGTGTATCAGTCTAGTCAAAACGTTTTTTTTAACTCGTTTAACTGTTTCGGACTAATTATCATGATTTTAAAAAGATGATTAGTCGGCAGACCAAGTCATGTTTGATCCGACCAGCCTTGCCAGTGAAGGTCACATTCCCATCCGCCAGTGTTTGATCCTACCAAGTCTGGCGAGCCTTGCCAGCAAAAAGTCCTCGCCTGCTAGCCAGCCTGGGTGGCCCCTTTTTTAATATCCAGATATTCCCCATTCCCATCACAGTAGTCTATTTCGGAAAGCCAGCTAGGAGCACAAGGTTAAGTCAGATAAAAAGGTAAATTAAAATTACAAAAATATGGGAAATAGCCTTGTCACAGAATCCGAGAAAGTCGATCACCAATTCATTGGCGGATTGCGGATTTCTTACAGAGGGAGGGGGCGTCAATCTTGGGACACTCTAACTTGAGATTGAAGAAACTTGGACCGTTAGGGGGCGCGCTCCTCTTTTGCCCCCTAAGATCCGCCAATGCAATTCATATAGAGAAACCTTAGATGCGTATTTCTCTTGATTCCGTCTTTGTCGTAACATGTTAATTTCGTATGATTTTGATGAGTTTCATTAAACCCATTCTGAATTCTGGAACAGTTATATATTGTAACATTCTCGGCACTTTTTAGACTGCCCGTCGGATAACAGCTACGATTTTACGGAATATAACTGCGCTCGATGTCCAGCCTCAGACACCAAGGCCAGAACATGGAGACAACCCTGCAACAGTAAGTTTTCCGTATGCAAGCCAGTGGCGGATCAAGAATTTTCCATACGGAAGGCGCCCGGTCCGAAGGGAGAGGCACCAACCCAACTTTAACCTATTTTTAGAAGAAAAAAACTGCACGATAATGAAACAAAAATTCTGGCTATTGGTGGATGGGTACGTGTCTCCAGCGCCCCTTTAATCTGCCAATGCAAGCCTGACAATAGTGTCATGTGTAAATCACAAGTAGAGCTTTGGGACTTGGAACCGAGGAATAAAAATATAACTGGTTAGCCGACCAATCGGTAAATCACTGTCCATAACAAGTCACTCTCAACCTTAACAGGTTAGAGCAGCTGATAACATTACATCAATCTCTTTAAAAATTGAACTGAATTTGAATTTAAGCAACAAATCTGAAGCAGGGAATATAAATTAAGAATGCAAATATTAATCACATCTTTTGATTCATCAATATTTTCATTTAATTCTTTGAAAAGTTGCTGAAAAGCAATTTATTAGTCAAACTAATGTCAACGGTTAACTTAACCAAGGAACATTTTAATCGATTAGTCGATTAACTGTTAATCGTTTCTGAGACCTGTGTAAGTAACAGATGAACCCAGTGTTATGGTAGTTAGCATGGTGTATCAGTATCACTACAACAAGGTGTAAAATTGGCACAGGATAGGTTTGAATGCATGTACCATAAGTGCAATTCAGACTTTCCCTGCCTCCATCACTTCAACGTGATGACTCACACCAAGATTAGGTGAAAAGTCTGATGCCGGCGTTCGAAATTGTGAAATTGGTACCAGCAAGAAAGGGCACAAATATGCCAGCCCTGAGAGGGCTGTAGGTTACCCATGTTCTCATTACTTCAAGGTGGTAAGGTAACACCATGGCAAAATGAAAGTACGAAGTACCTTTTACAAAGTGCGGTATATCATGATGCATAATATTGGTGAGGAAATTCAACAGTAACTTGCGAAATTGCGAAAAATTAAAGAAAAAAAACCTGTCATGATAACATTACATCAGACAAAATTTCCGAAAAACATTCATTTAAAAAAACAACGTTAATAAAGTAACTTACAGTTGATTGTTTGATTGACTGTAACTTGTCCGGCCAACTGTCTTGGTTGCTCACGAGATGGAGAAGACATAGATGGCATTCGTGTAAAGAAGGATATCATTTGTCTGGATCAAATGGCGAGAGAACATGTGAACGTGAGTATTGTTAATCCTATAATAGACACTGAATCTAGGATTTCTTTAGGTCTTTTTCCTCAAAAAAGGTGCTACAAAATTTCCACCAAACTGAACAACTAACAACAACGCATCGGTCCAAATGAAAGAATGCACGCCCCCATACCCTCTGGAACGAATTTTCTTTTAGTCTGAGCTCTAAAAGATAAATCAGAAAAGAGGTATAAAGGTTTGTAAACATTCCCCTTTCCCCTTTAATTTTGAAACGCTTTTCCTACTTGTTAAATGTAAAATGTGTGACTATTCCTATTGTTTCAGTCAAACTCATTTGAGTGATGCCATGGACGACAATTGCCGCAAGAACTGTCCTGCAATTTTCTGCATAGCCTGCTCTATTTCCTACTGTCTATGGGAAGCTCCTGGATACTACGAAAAAGTGCAACATATCAGCTCCTTAAATTCCAATAAATTTGGAAAAGTACAGAAAAAAAGATAGAACATAATGAGCTTCAAGCTCTGCTTTTGATGGGCTATTGTTTCAAAACTGATTAGAATTTCATCCTCTGGTCTATTGCAGTCAACACGGTGCCCATCTGTTCAGCCCTGCTTCAGTCGGCAATTTATCTTTGATTAATTTAATGTAGACCAGGGAACCAAAGTAGGGTCCGAAAAAGGGCAATCACTTGACCCGGAAATGACCCTAAGATGGTTTGTTTCACGAGTCAAATCAGCTGGACCAGACTGGTGCCCAGGTGTTAACAGCCTGGTGTACAAGCTGGGCTCTCTAAGGCTGTGTATGCGACATACACGCCATCTATAAGGACTAAATTTAATGAACCCACCTGCTACACATGACGCAACTTAATTGTCCTTTTCTTTACGACTTTTCCAACATACCAAAGTTGTCAAAAATGGTACCAGCACAGGTTTGCAGGAATGCGATGTAGGTTGCCCCTGTTCACATTATCTCAAGGTGATGCCCTGCGCTTGGGTGAGTGTCTGCTGGAAGCTAAAAATGTAAACCACCTCCGCTATGCCCTGCGGCATGACAAAGGGGGTATATCAAATGCAACAACTTTAACTTACAGTGAATACCTGCGACACCGTGGAAAGTGAGGCGGAGTGCAGCTCATGTTCCACTGCGGAGAGACCTCGAGAATGGCAGAGACGAACTGGAACCGTGACAGAGGCCTGTTACTGTGAGTGTTTTGAGCATAAAACTAGCCTAGAGGTCATTATCTACATATGTCATAACAGCTTAGAAACTGCTTCCATCTTCCAGGCCGCTGGACGGCCTGTTTACATGGAACCGGAAATTGCATGTGCTTGATATTTCCATACAGATGCACCAGTCAAGTCAAAAAGTTAACTATTTTAGACTAATAGACGGATATTGAACTGTGGTGCACAATTTACGAGAGGAGGCTCACCTTTCAGTGGCGAGCACCATCCTTTAAGATCCAGGGAATGCCACAATGTTTTATAATTCGCCAGTCTGTGCAACGTGATGTAATCAGAAATTCACGTGTTTTTGCTACAGTGACCAGTCTAGTCAATTTGTATGGTTGTCGTGATTGAAGCTGACTGAACATGGCTCGTTCAAACGTCTAAATTTGTTTAATTTGGTCTGTCCCAAGGCCAAAAAATCAATTGGGAAAAATATAACAATTTTATTGATATTTATAAACAGTTTAGAAACCATTTTAGAAACCAAATTAAATTCTTATCTTTATTTGTTTGCAGTCGCCACACTATGAAAAATCCCGGCAGAGCAATGTAATTCAAAAGGTTAATGAAAGATAACCTGTCGGTGTATCAAGCCTCATGCCCTATTTATTTCTTCAGTTTTAGCTCACGTGCGTCCATACACAAACACATACCGTAATGACTGCCAAGAAAACCACAGAAACTTTTCATCGATACAGAAAGTCGCAATGTTCTCGGTCGGGAATTTGGCTAAAAACGCTACCTTAGACCTAATGAATTATAATCTTTACAGTTAAGCCAGCAAACTGCAAAACAATGGACCTAGGGATCTGCACGGAATGCAACAGTGGATATGTCCGGGTTGATGCAGGGAATGGACTCGTAGCTTGTGGAGGTGAGAGTTCAATCGTCTTACGAATTGTATTCTATACATATTGTAGTTTAATTAATAAGTTTGATATTTGCTACATGAAGGAAATAACAGGTGTCAAAAGGAGACAATATGGGAAGGAGTCTCTGTGAATGGTTTAAGATTAAGGAAAAGAAGAAAGACAGACAGACAGACAGACAGATAGACAGACTGACTGACTGAATGACTGATTTAGAGAAAAAAGGAAAGAGAGACAGTGACAGCTGGGAAGAGAGATAGGACAACGAGATAGATAAATAGATGAATGGGCTAAGTAGTCTACAGCACCATGCCAGTGAAGGTACTTTCTGATTGGCTATGAGCCTACCAGAATGCATCTCCTAATTAACATAATTACGGCACCCTGACCTTTCTCATTTGAGCCACCAGTTGTCGTAACTTTTTTGAGCTTCCAGTTTTTTGCTTTGGGCATCAATATAGTCTGTCAATGCTATGTATGATAGATTAAATACGCAGCAAGTTTTTATAACCAAAGCCAAGTCTGACAAGTCATACGTACAAGTGACACTTTAATCAAAGATAACTTTACCTTTAACCTTTTTGTTTTTCAGCGTGTCCAAGTAACTACAAAAACTGCGGTAGTGACGGAGTTTGTGTCGATGTATTGAACATTACACTCCGAACAGCGACGGAGCAGCTTGTACAGGTTCGTTATCATTTTTTTATGAGGATGAAACATTGAATTAGAACGGCAACTCGGTGGCTGAGTTGTCGGCGGAGTTATCTCTCAGTAAAACACAACAAGATGTAAAATTGGTACCAGCTGAAGCAGACGCTGAGAAGTAGATTGCCCCTCAAAGTGATTGCAAGTTTAGGTGAAATGCCTACTGGAGGTAAAGACAACGTTCAGCATTTTGTAGTCAATCAAGATGGATTTTCTTTAACTTAAAAAGAAAGAAAAAACAGCGACAAGTGCAAAACAATGGTGTGACTTTGTTGTGTTTGAATTATATATACAATATACAGTACATGTATTTAATGATTGTAGAATGTGGCAACAAGTGTAAGGCGTGCAGCAGTAGGGAAGTCTGCACAACATCCTACAGTCCTAGCGACGGTAACTATGGTTACTACGCTCTGCGTCAGACAGAAGATGAAACAGGAACCGTGACGTCAGCTGTATGTGAAGGTACAAACTGACTTTCATTGATTGTTATTTCTAAGAAATTTTTAAGATCTGTTCTTGCCGCAATAGGGTCTGCCACCTAGAAGTCCGCCATGTTGAAAATTAGACTTGATACTGTTTCTCTTGACACCAGGAACCAAACAAATTGTCGGTGTCATCAACGCATTGGAGAAAATATTATCCTAACAATCGGATTGGAAGATGGCACTAGGTACTGGACGTTCTTTTGATGAAAGAAGGAAGATGTCGCCAACTAGCGCTGGTGGATCCAGGATTTCTTGTATGGAGGGGGTCGAACCAATTTTGGCGTAATTGCCAAAAATGCCAAAATTGCCAAAAATGCATAAAAATTAAGAAAAATTGGGTTGTACGAGAGGGCACGCCTCTGGCACCCCCAAGGCTAGTCTCCGTGTAATTTACACTTGTTGTTTTACAGAATGCACGGCCTGTTCGTCCGGTTCCGTCTGCAGCGTCGACTCGTGTGACGTTCGCTACTTCCGCCAAGTTACCACTGACGACACTGGAGCGACAACCGCGGCTACTTGTGAACGTATGTAAACCTTTGTGCTTTTCACTACATTCGGAAGTTTCGAAGAAATTCCTTTAAGTTTTAATATTGAAAAAAAAAAAAGAATTTCACGCCATGTTATGATTTGCGTCAATAGCACAATGGGAAATTCTTTTGTTCCCAAGCGTTCCCGAATTCAAAAGATTCTTTCTATGAATTGTATCATGCTTTGTTATTTTTTTAATGCCACCACATGATTTTTTTTCTTTTCAAACGATCCAACATTGAAAAGTTATTTTAATTTTTTTTTAAATTTAATGCTGTTCGTTGACGTGAGCATCACAATAGCATGGTTTTATCCTTACTTTCGCAAACTTTACAAGTCAGAAGGGACTTTGAAATAGACTAGTTGTGCCAAGTGACTGAGCGCGCAAGCAACGAATTCATCCTGTCTTTGAAACTCATGTGCAGACTCACGTCAATTCTAAAACAGTAGTCCATGAAGTAAATAAAAATTCAACAAAATTTGATTTGAATGATGTTCGTGACATGGAAGTTGCGGTTTGTTAGTCTATTCCTTTGTTGATCTATTTCTTTATCTACAACTTGGACATAATACACCTCTCCATCCGTGTTTACCTTTAAAATGGTTTTATTTTTCAGCTTGTTCCAATAATTGTTTGAAATGCACAGATGGAAGCACGTGCACAGAGTGCGAGAGTGATTATTATCTGGACAACGACGCATGCGCAGGTGAGTCAGTTATTCTGCTTAAACTCCACTCCTAATTCTCATTAAATGATAAAATTTGTTTTAAATGCTGATATCTGTGTGAATTGGTTTTATTTCGTTATTTTATTAATTTATTTATTTTAGAAACTGGTACCAAGGCAAGTCCAAAAAATAATCTAGCATTTGACTCACTTTTGGGCTTTCCTTGTGCAACGACCCAAAGTAAACTTTGATAATATAAAATGAATACATAATATATCATGGAATTGACATTCCTCGGTGATATACTTTGCGCAAGTTGCCTTGCTATGCCGCATAGTTTGCTTAGTTTTGTATTGGCCTATCAGGCGGCTTCGTCGCTCAAAGAAAAATTTGAATCTTGTTAAGAATTGAAACTGGTAAAGCATAACTTTGAAACTATTATTATTATTATTATTATTATTATTATTATTATTATTATTATTATTATTATTATTATTATTATTATTATT
>JBCAUI010010668.1:0-10001 GCA_038406195.1 Haplosyllis anthogorgicola | reverse complement strand
CCTAGAAACAATGATCAGTGGTTTTGCCCCATTTAACTGTGGAACAATTGACAGGTAACTTGTTATGCACTAGTTGTTAGCAATGTCAACACTAAGCACATCCTAGCCATTCAATGCACCAATCATCACAAATAATTCAAATTAGAAGCCGTATCAATATGCCTAGCAACTACTGTTGTGATTCCTTTAAAGTAACAATAAATCTATATTAACTAACAGACAAATGCATTAATATAAATATGTACACACTTTTTCTTTGAATCTAAACCTTAGATATGAAGCGGTAAAAAGTCAAATATAAGCATCAAGGGACCAATAGTAACATTCTCATATTCATGAAAGAGTATTTGCTTTTAGATTGTGGTAGTTTCGACCCAAACAGCGGTCCTAACTTCCGATACATCTGTATTTTTATGCATGCGCATATTTTCGCCTATTAACGCCAGAAACATCGTAGACGAATTTTTTTTTATCGAAATGGAAAGATTTGCAGCTTTGCAGCTTTGTTGAAGACCGCATAAATTTGTTGTAAATTATGAACAAACCACCCTAAAGTGAAGAATTGGATTGTCTGTGACAAAACGTAGTGCTCGTTACGGATTTCTGGGCTAAATTTGGTCTGAAAATTGGACGAAATTTAAAAGGAATTTAGAGCAAGATCAGTTTTGCATGTGACTTAGGAGAGCCAATATCCGGACATCGAAGTAGCATTTAGGCTTCGACTTAACCTTTAATTAACAAGAATGCCTTCCATTCAAAGGCCGAACCGCCTGCTTCACAAATAGTCATTAAAACGCAAATAGTAACTAAAATGCAAATAGTCATTAAGACATGAAAAAATTACAAAAACCTAAAGATTTTACTTTCAAATGACCTTGACCTTCAAGTGACCTTGACCTATATTTTTACCTTTACCCCATTTATTTGTCTCAAACATCATAACGTGATATTAGGAGACAACACTAAAAATTTTGACACTTTTTATTGTTGTGACCTTGAACTTGAACCAATGACCTTGATACTGAAACTTGACCTAGATATTATAAACCTGTACCATCATACTAAAAATGAAGTTTCTAGGTCAAGCAGTTCAAAAGTTATAGCCCGGACAGACAGACAGACAGACAGACACACACACACACACACACACACAGAGACGGACACACAGACACGACTGAAAACATTACCTTCCCGCATACGCGGGCGGTAATAAAATGATTTAAAAACATGTATGTAAACATCCGTGACAGTCCACATGTTAATGCGTAAAAGTCATGTCAACAATTATTTGAATGTTATCTGCTGCAACATCGTTATTACCCGCTAAACACCCACATCACAATTATATTTTACGGCTTCTTTTTACACGATAATTGCCTTGAAGGTGACAATAGCGGCAACTTGGAGATATTGAAAGGAAAGGAATGATAATGAGGGTGCAATAGGCGAACATGAAATGATCTCTGTTATAAATTGCGGCTTGTTAGCTTGATGAGACGGAGGCTGAGCTCTTAAAGTTTCCACACATCTTTTCACACAATCCTACAGAAGACGTACCATATTTCACTGCAGCTAAACTTTCAAAATTGTGTCAGAATGGCTTCGCTTTAACCGTAAGTTATCCGGAGTAACTTTTTCCAATGAAAAGAAGCCTTCAAACAACTTTACATTTTAATCCATATTATGTGTCGTTTGATCATGGAAGTCAAAAACGTCAAAAGAAACATATAACGGCGTTGTTACATTAGGCTTTTTATGCTATAAACTCAATCCCTTCTTTGCTTCGGTATTCTATTATATGATAAGAGATACACTTACTGTTGATGTTATATGAGAAGAAAGCTGTGCGACTGACATCACTTTTGATGCGCTTTACTTTTTATTTTCAATCATATTGCATTTCTTTGTATATATCTTTGTTGCCACATGCTTCTTGTGATCGAAAGAATTGTCTTCAGGGAAAAAGTTTGCAATATGCATCAGAAATAATATTTAAGTTGTATCTATTTTATGGAATGTTTTATTCTTATGTTTGAATTGTTGAACGCCTACGAAAAAGAAAAGTGCAATGCCTTGTGGTCGACCTACCATACATTAAATAATTAATTCACAAAGCAAATTTTCTTGCCTCTCGTTAAAAAACAATCTTTTTGAATAAAGGTTTCAACCGCCCATGGAAACCGGAAGGACAGTCTTAACAATAGGAATGCCTCAGTCAGAACGTAATGCAAGAAATGGTAATTTGAAACACACTCGAAAGAGAAGCGAGTGACGTTTCTTTCTTATTTTCAAAGAGGTGTTAGGTGCGGTCACTTTTTCGTTCAGGAAAAAATGTCGAGAGAAATTAAGTATTAAATTTAAAAACAAAAAATTGAGTTGTAGATGGTGCAAGAGCAGCGTAAACGCCTACGCCAGGTGGTGAAAAAAAATAGTAAGAAATCAACAGAGAGGTAGACGAGGTTTGAAAGAAATATAAGTAATAACAAAAGTTATGTCAACGGAAGGTGTAAAAGTGACAGAAGTACCATTTCATAACACAGCTTGCAAGGATCTCTTCTGATAAATTCCTCTTTCGTAACGCAAACCAATTGTGCAAGGTAAGCCAGGGCGTGGAAATAATCACTGCTTTGCCATCTGCTGCCTTTCACTAGGAATTAGCTTATTTTATCTGCCAATATGCAAACAAAATTGGATTTGTATGGAATGCTGTACAATCAATCCAAGAACCAAAGCCCCGTGGATTAAGCACATTTTACATCCATATTAGTCAATTGACCTTGGCCTGTTTTTGTCCAACCGTTTTGTCACACGTATTTTGGTCATTTATATTTATGTGTTGCTCTCACTGGGCGGCTATAAATAAAATTAGCTGTCTACACATATTTCACTACGCGTATTAAGAAAGTCTACAAAGGATCATACCTGATATAAATATACACACGATATATTTTACACGCTTAGATCCAGTGACTATATGCAGTGCCTTAAATAAGCTGATTTTTTTTCAAAATTTAAATACTTTTAGTAATATGACAAAAAACCTCCAAAAGTTACTGAATCTTCACTGCAAAATGGGGATAACACACAAAGACAATGGAAACAAATATCATAAAATAACACTGGAGATCACAGTTAAATTGGACCGTAATTAAGTTAACCGCTTTTAAACCTTTTATCAAGCATTTTAACCGTTTCTTCTGAGTTATCTTCAGAACCACAAGGTTGCCTCTATTATTCCTCTGAAATTTAAGTTATGAAAAGGAAAATGATTTTTCCTAGCTTTCAGAAAATAAAACCACTCATAAACCACTCATTCCTTGCCTCACAAATCTTCTTATTAGTAATCCCTTTCAACTATTTTATATAAAAGAAAATAGTCTGTAGGGGAACATTTTTGGCTGCGTTTCCCCTTGTTATACAGTATTCAGAAGTTTCATTTGTGTCGCGCGAAATGAAGTTTGAGCACGGAAATAAGACGTATCAAATTGATCTAATGTTACACTGCAAAAACCTTTTATTTTTTCATTTACATTGCTTCTGTTACAGTTATATTAACCTACTGACAATGGTGTTATTACAAAACAGGGTATATACAATACAACATCACAAATAGTAGCTGAGGTGTAAATAATATAACAATCGGGAACGTATTTATTGTCTGAGAATGTGTTTATTACATTCCACAAAGTATATCGGCAGGTGTTAATGTAATGTTGTTGTTTTTCTCTACAAAAAAATAACTGTTTTGGCAAAGGACCGAATGGAGCTGGACATGGCTCAACACAACTGTTTAGGACAATACCCAATTATAGTCTTTAACGTCAGTTCATACCTAAAACTTATCAGTTGATCAGTGATCATGCACTGCTTCACATTGCAGCTGGTTCAACAAGGTAAAAAATTATCAATTAAGAGATGTCACTAGCTCATGGGCTAAATTTCTGGTTCAGCACACAAAAATCGTACCATTTTGGAAACGAAGAGAACAAAGGAGAGAACGAGAGAATTTCACGCTGTGCTTTTGATGTGCTATTGTTAAACTTCTGATACGAATTCCGTGTACTGGGAAACCTTAAACATAATGTAGGAATAAAAACAGAGAGAGCATTAAAATCTCATTCTGTGATGTAAAAAACGGCTAGTACAATTTTACTGCCACTTTAGCTAACTGACCCTATTTGGAATCGTCCATTCAGTCTACATTTACCTCCCTGCGGAATAATGCTATTGGGAAGGGACATGTAAAATAACTCGATCCTCCATAAAAAGTTTGATGCTATATTCACACAGACCACAAAAGGAGGGGGGGGGGTAAATTTAACATGAATTCATCAGTTATCAAGGTGTGCTTGCCTTGCACAAGAGACTGGCAGCGACATAGTACTTAGAATTTATTTAATCCGTCTAAAGTGCAGAATAAGCTGCCAGCAGTTTAGTATTTAACGCTGTAACAGGCAGAGAAACGAGCCCCAGAGAAAGGTCATCTTCCCCAAAGGCAAGCAGCAAACAGCTTTGACGCTGTTACCTGTGTCCCGTGCACATGCGTTGTAGGGCACTGGTCGCTTTTACACTGTAGACAGTAAAATAGGAAGAGCTTTGCTGGTGCAAATAGTTTACAGCACACATTGCCGATCCAACTCATAACAATGGAACATTATGTTCTGCTTCAGACGAGATAAAAGCTTGAATTCCCTGCAAAACCGACGTTGCAGTGATAACTGACGACTGAGTCAGTGAGGGTGGCATATGTTACAGCTGTGATGAATGAAGAAATAGTAGTCGTTAAGTAACTTACATTGAGTTACAGCCAAATACTCTACTCAGAAAGCCAAGTAATTACTCTTCCCATCTCTGCATTCCAGTCGGAATTAGCCTATTTACATGTACAGTGCTCTAAGTAAGTGATCAAATATTTAGGGATTGCTGTTAGAAATCAGAGGCTAAATTATTCATGCAATGTAAAGAACACTGGGACATTCCTGATTTCTTTCTTCTTTCCCAGCAGGTATCTTAAAAGGCAATAACGACTAATAGGATTTGATTTTATACCGTCTCTGTCTAAATGGCAAGATATGGGGACCAGAATTCATGGCATTTATATTCTGATACTAATACCCACTTTAGATGTGGGTTGGAAATCATTTTCAGTGTGATTGGAAATAAGTCACAAAAATCAAGCTACTTACTATTCACTTTTATTAAAGACACAAAAATAGAACGTCTTAATTGTTATTATTTCGATTTTTGTATGGGTAAATAAGATCGAGAGAAGACTCCAAAGTATCCATCTTTCGACAAAAATTATTTTCTTTTATACACAAATTCTAATTATTGTTTGAAATGGATGCTGTGGATATATCTCTACCTTAAGTTTCAAAGCTGGGCTGATTTGTAGGTATTTGTATTGGTAGAGAGCGCCAATCAATAGCTACAGACAAGAAGCTGCTGCGGGAAGAATCGTATTGTTCTGTTTGTCCTCAGGCTACAGGTCTCTCTATTTAAGCGCAAGTTTGTCAGGACAGTGTTCAGTTCGTAGTCAGCACCATGTGCGTACCTCATCCACATAAGACAATAGGACAAGGCCCACCACCGAATGCAATTCAAGACATATCCCTGTAACCATCTAAGTTAGGGATCTTAAATGTGCTACAACAAACACACAGGATTATATCTAATAACTCTGACATAGCAGTGAACCTCTAGGTAAAGGCTACGGAATTTAAGGAGATACCAATACGACATATAACATATTAAAGCACACTGTATTTTTTACAAAAATCATCGGAACATTTGGAAATATTAACTTATTAAATAGACGGCAACTAGAACTATTTTAAGGCAGGTGAGTTAAAATCTTTTTAAAGACAGTAAAGGTATATTAATTCGACCAGCAAACGGAGAGTTGTGCTGTGAGATTAATAATGTACAGCATTGCTTAGTTGTGGTTTCTGCTTTATAAATTGGGTATGAACTTGTTTGTACATTAAAGTTGAGTAAACGAAATTTTAGTTATCTCAAGCAAAAATACAAAATGACTACCCTGTCACTGGCAGAGATTTTCAGCAAACGTCTCAATGCACAGTAGTGTAAAAGCTCTCCTACATTTACATAATTATTCGTTTTGTGGGTACGGTTATCCTATCTATCCATGTGTCTATATATCTGCCTATCTGTATTAAAATAACAGAAAAGGCATATTTCCATTTGTTAGGTAAAAAGCTATAAATATCTGCTGGTTATTGTGTTCCGGAAATAACAACAATTAATTTCATTAGAAATTAAATAAAATTGAATGCCGGTTGGTGCAAAAGTCACGATCTATTCTCAACTTTTTAATACATAATTGAAACATTGTCCAAAAGCAAAAATATTAGAAAACATATATCTAGCTTCAAATGTCAGGGCATTGTTCTCAACCTGTGGTAAATTATCATCAACAAAACATACAGAATGAAAGTTTGTCTTTTTGTGTAGGCAAAATGTGCTAGCTGTAAATGAAGCACAGTGAAGGTATCAATCTACTGTATTATGATGGTTTATTTTTTAATTTTAATCATAAATGCAAAGATAAACAGATGTACAAACCTTTCATACATATTATATGTTTCAGAAATATTAATTTTTATAAGTGGTGAGTATATCCTTTTGATATGAATAGTATAACTCATTTTGGGTATTGCTACGCACTTGAAAACTTTGCACAATTTGAGCTGTCAACTTTTTCTCAAGGTGTATATAGCCATGGAAAATAAATCTAGAACTTTAAAATAGTTAACTTCAATCTGTGACATTTACAAACATGTTGCAAACTTCATAAAAAGTAAAGTAATAAAAATCATTTTTATAGCTTAAATAAAATTGAAAAATTATACTTTGTAATAATATTTAATGTTAAACTTTGGGTGTTCATTACAACTTACTCATTCTACTGCGTTGTTTTTGTAAATATATCATTTATCGAAACATCACTTTTCATCCAGCAATACAGATACATAAGGAAATATACAATATAGATCTATTTTATCGAAGTTCAGTCGACATGGCATCGCCTGGCATTCAATAAACCCTGGATTTCCATTGCAGATTTCATGTTTTTCTGGATTAAATATTCCAACTACATAATAAATAATCTGCACATACAGTTCTGTGTCATTACCATCTAAATCGAGAGTGGCTACTTGGCACCAATACAGTAAAAACATTTGTAAGACTTGTGTTCCGAGAATTTAATTAATTTGACAATATTCCAGGAAATTATGGATATTTGTTGTAATGATACACAGGATCTTCATTTCAATGAAACGGGTATTGGCGATGATATTAGTTACCATAACATTCGCTTACAGTCCATCTCAAATCTTAGATTTATTAAAAAATAATCGTTTGTCGTCATGCAGCTTGTAAAATTGCTAATTTTTAAGCCGTATTTTAGTCAGTCCCAACAACCCGATTACGGCACGTAAACCCCTATTTATAACAAAATGGTGAGTGACTTCACGTTGATTCGGTCGCTTTGCTTCAGATGACTTTCCTGGTTTGTTAGTATCTGATCCAAGATGTCTTGTGGAGGTATGGCGACCCAAAATTTTTCGCAAAAACCCCCTCAAACATGAGATGACAAAAGACTGGGCATAAGTAGGGGGCGCCCGGACCTTCCGCCCCCGAATCTTCCAATGTCATGAACACTTCTCACATCCAAAACCATACGTTAAGGCTGCTGGTTTCATTGCAGAAAGAAATTCTTCTGCATTAACGATTTGTGCACTAAGTTTAGCAGATGTATGCACTATGTTTAGCTATATGTAGGTTTAAATAGTCAAAATGAAACTTTAACCTTTTAAGAAGGAAGCGGTTTGTCTTTCTTCAGGCAATCTTTACCACAAAGATATGTAATACTTCCTTTAAAGTTTAATTTATGTCATCCATCTTTGAAAAGAGATCCGTTGCAAAAGACATACCGTATGTTTTACCTCGGATTCATGTATTTCTTCACTAAGTCCTTGTCTCCGGTTTTCTCTTTGTCAGGAATTCAGAGTTATTCGCTTTGGATACAGTGTGTGATTATACATCTTTGATCTAACTCTTTTTCCTCGTGCAAGATACAACATTATATTATATAATATTTTATAAAGGCTATTCTTTCAAGTTGTCTTTTGTCTTTTCCTCTAAATACGAAACAACTTCGAGCGTAGAAGAATAGAGTGATACATCACATTTTTCTGAAGCTTTTTGTATTTAGAATAAGGAAAAGATGTGTAAAAATATCACATAACATGCCGATTTTATAAGTCATTTTTCTATATGTGATAAGAAAATATTTAATCAAATCAGTATTGATTTCACGGATGATGAAATTTTTATTAATTTTATTTTAGAGTTTTAATATACGAGCATGAAATTTTAATTGTTGCGGGACGTTAAAATTGATAGTAATATCCTGATCTGTGGAATCGGTATCAAGGTTACAATACTGTAGAAGAATATTCAGAAGAGGATTTAATAAATTGTGCTATTACCATCACACTGATACCAACAAGTAAAATTTTATACGCACCACAAAGGCCAAACAAAGACCGTATTGGTATCCTGCAAGTTAATTGGTTGCAACAAGTTCTGCACACGAAACATCAGAACGACACCTCTTCCTTTTCGTTGTTTCATGTTAAAACCTGAAGCACAAAGTTCTTTTTACAGACAGTAACTTATTAAGTGCTTTAATCATGTACAGCAAGAACTAAAAAAAAAAAAATTCATGTAGAGCACCAAATATCTGCTTACGTTAATTCAATAGTTCTTTTAGGTTTTGCCCTGAAGCATAAAATACTCTTAGCGGAAAGTAACTCGTTAGCAGTCACTTCGTTACAAATCACAAATAAATAGGCCAATTCTGACTGGAATGCTGAGATGGTAAGAGTAATTAGTTTTTTTTCTAGGTGAAGTATTTTTGCCTTAACTCCGTGTGACGAACACCTACTTATTTGTTGCTTTCTCTATAAATGTCCTCAGAGTCAAAAATCCCTTTGGAAACGTGAATTTAGTAATGTGTCAAAATTCACTCAACTCTATTGCTAAAAACATTCTAAACTCGCGAGTCAGAATACTTTGAAATAATGAAACGAAAAATATTCTCCGACAGAAAAAGTGTCATGAATTTGTTCTAAAACTGAAACGAACCAGTTTTCAGACCGTCTGAGGGTATAATTTACACGGAAAAGGCACCGACTAAATTCTCCTAACTTGTGGATGCAAAATAAGTTTAATCCACAGGGCCTAACCACGTAGAATGAGAGGCCAGCATTCCATCCGAATCCAATTTTGTTTGCATATTGGCAGATAAATAAGCTAATCCTTAGTGGAAGGCAGCAGATGGCAAAGCAGTGATTACCCGTACTCGGTTATCGTACACAAATTGGTTTTTGTTGCTGCAGAGAAATTTATCAGATGACCTGCATGCAAACAAATCTTTAAAGTATTCCCTGTGGATTCGGCGGCTGTGTTATCATGAGATGCACATCATTGGTTTTGCCACCCAGGAGTCTAACAATCCAGATTTAACTATAACCGTACAGAACATTCATGGTTTCGTGACTTGTCTTATTCCAACGACAAACTGGACATGGAAGAAAAAAATACGGAAATCAGGGGCTCCTGCCTAAACGACCTTCATTTTTGTATTGTTTGCATCACGTGTTCCTTACAGTCCATCAGCAAAGTGTACCTAACAAGTTAATTTCTGCTAAAAGGACTTCCAATTAACGAAAACAGATATTTTGTACTCTACATGCGAAATATTTATAGTTCTTGATGTCCATCATTAAAGTACCTAACAAATGATTAAAGACCCGGGTAAAATGTCTATCACGCTTGGAATAACAAACAAACAAAATGGCTGCCAAGTACATCCCATAATAAAAAGAAAAAAAGATCTCCCATGATCCTTTGCAAGTGGCTGGTGAGGTGGCTTGACCTTGGACCAGATGCTGGCATAGCCCAATGTGTGC
>JBCAUI010010657.1:0-10001 GCA_038406195.1 Haplosyllis anthogorgicola | reverse complement strand
TACGTCACTTCCTATGTCTTGTCCGACTAATAAACACGTGTAAAATAATAGAACCGAATTGGAGTCTTATTTCAATAGCCAAACGCAATTTAGTCGTTTATAGTTCTTCATTTTAAGAACAATAGAAAGACACGCTTTGCCTTTGCTCCAGTTGAAATGCTATTGTTCCCCAATTGAAATACTTTTCTAGAGTTGACACTGTCCACTTAGGACCATTAACATAAAACCATTTAGTTCTGGACTGAAGCGAAGAAATTTGACTATTGTAAAGTAGGACTGGCCACCTAGATTCGGTGAAAAGCAATGAATTATGCGGAGGGGCAATAAATCACAACTCACGTGGGACCGAGAGGAACTGCGGTTGTGAGAGTTCGGAAGGTTCTAGTTTCAGTAAGACATGAAATACCTCTCAGATGAAATTACTATTAAAAGTTTAGAGCCCCACAAACATTTCCATTTCATGGGAAGCTCATTCAACTCAGTTGTTGCGTGGCGCTAAATCTTTGATAGCAATTTTATGATCTGTGTTGTTTCATGGTGCGGAACGAATTAAGAAAATACCTAGGGTTCTGTTCTATTTCAATTATTCCTGTAGTCTATTTCAGCATAGTTTTTTTTTATTGTTTTCAAAAAAAAAGAGTTATTGATCAATATTTACAAATACAATTTTTTTTTGAAACTGAGAATGAAATTTCTATTCATGGCTCTTATTTTGGGAACATTAGATGTTTTTTTCTGTTGAAAGACAAGGCATGGAATCCTATTGTCGCAAAATGAAACCCATTTCATGAGGCCCTCACCTGATTTAAAGGTATTAAGCTTGCGATCCCTGAACTAGCAAAGTGTACATGTGATGCTACAAAAGTTGACAAGAAAAATCTAAGGCTGAAATCGTCTGTAGTTCTATTTAATAGCTTTATTTTAAGAGCTCTTACGGGAAACCCTTACACACAAATGCAGATCGTGAAATTACTAT
Source organism: Haplosyllis anthogorgicola (assembly GCA_038406195.1). Taxonomy (NCBI): domain Eukaryota; kingdom Metazoa; phylum Annelida; class Polychaeta; order Phyllodocida; family Syllidae; genus Haplosyllis; species Haplosyllis anthogorgicola. The sequence continues at coordinate 9,025 of JBCAUI010010657.1, read as the reverse complement.
TAAAACGTTCGAATTTCAATAACTCAGCATGGAAGTCAATTGAAATTTCATGCTGAGTTATTGAAATTCGGACGTTAACTTTTAATAGTAATTTCACGATCTGATGGAGATTTCGTGCACACGAGGGAAATCATAAAGAGGAATAATAAGGGATGTTTGATTAAACGTTTCATATAACAAATCAGAAGGTGGTATTCATACTCAGGCAAATAGATTGTCAGAGGACGGAATCTGATCCTCGTTTATAATGTGACATTCATATCTTATCAGAGTCGCACACTCCCATAAATTTCCCGCCGGGCAGTGTTAGACCCGAATGTTCTGTATGATGAACGAATGAGGTCCTTATATATTTATATCGTTTAGTGTCTGAAGGTGCTGTCAATGTTTGACCCATAGAATTTCACCTTCTAAATAGTGTGAAAATCTTTTAAGGACATTATCCTGGACTGGTGATCGGATCTTTACCAGATCATGAAATTACTATAAACAAATTCAAGGCCTACAACCATTAGCTCAGCATGAAATTCAATTGTTGTTGGACCTTAAATTTTTGATAGTATTTTCATGATCTGACCACTTACATTTACTTTATTTTTATGATTGAATTTTGATTTTTTTCTTGTTCTATTTAAACAGCAAGTGAATAATTCTGGGAAGAATAAAACTCAAGTTGTGTAACATATTGATTGTGCTGGTACAAAAGTGTAATACATCTGGGCTTGCAACAGATTGAGCTCAGTAACTGTTGCTGCAGCAGGATTGTACATGCACGCACACTTGCAGCTACAGAAGCTGTTAGCCTATCAACCAATCAAATGCAAGCTTACCCAAGCTGTTACAAACAATTTTCAATTTGAATTTCTTCAGTTAAGATTGAGACTTCCAACAAGCAACATGTTTTGTAAAATGTTTGCAATAAATAAAGTGCAATCTTTTATTGGTTTAAAGCAAACCAATTGCTTTTGTTGTTTATCCGGATCAAGCTAATAACAAGCTAAATAGCGACAATCGCAAGTTAATACAAAAAGAAGTTAGAAATTTCAAAGTTTTCATTTAGTCACGCAAGATTCTTTTCAGTACAAACACTATGTAAATGTTCTTCATTAACAGGAACTAATTAAGACTTAATGATCCGCTTCTCATTGTTTAGCAGAAGAGTGAATCAATTATCTATATTGACTTTGGTAGTAAAGAATCAATGCACCAGAGGTACATCAGAATACAAATGCACTTTGAATTTAAGGCCGTCAGGTGCTGCCCCCATCAATTTCTTTTACCCATGAACTTTTGTCGATTAGCTTACTATGGGAAGTCCAACATATCACACACTTCACTTGGAATATCAAAAATGACGAATTTCCTAACATACGATTTGAATTGGAATGATTTTTTGTGATATTTTTGATATTTCATCACCTGATATTTTACAATAAAATTAAAGAAAATATTTCATTTAGCTCAAACAAAAGTGCACATGGGAAAAAGTAGTTGGATAAAATATTTTTACACAGGATAAATGTTCATGGTTATTCATTGCAGAAACAATAGAGGTTTTTCCTAATTCATGCCCTTCCTAATCTGCCTAATTTAGGCTAATTTCATTTCCTATTTCTAGTTACTTATTTAATTTTTGAATATTTCACTGTGTCTAGAAATAGTAAATATACTATTAATTGATATAAATAATATCAATAATTTGTTTGTTACCAACATTTTGAAATATAAAAAACTAGTTAGATTTCAAGAAATAGTTTATTATCAATATTATGGCCATCAATTAGGCAGGGAACTAGACAGGGAAAATTTGGAAAAACCTTGATTGAGTGCTCTTGAAGAGTGAAAGACACAGCATGGAATTCTATTATCGCAAAATGAAGCTTTCTGGAGGCGAGTGCGACACACTATCTGTGCGGTTCACTGACACATAAGGACAAATGATCCTGATGTCTCATCCAGAATTACTATTTTGTGCGGTCCAGCAAATGCTAATCTAAGTTATTACTTTCATTAAATGGAATTCATGAGTAATTTGCCATGCCGTATTTGCAGTGGACAGCAATATTTCTTTCACTGAGAGTTCACGGAGTTCTAACAGGAGCTTTGAATATTTAAGTTAAAGTGTTTTCTGGCAATATTGCTAAGGCGGGCAGTGCATATTTTACAATGCAGAGTATGGTATGTTTTCACACATCGTTTCATTCCCATGTAGAAAAGGAATACTTCCTGAGAGGTTGAAATGTCTGTTCGTTTCTCGTCATTTTTGCAACAATGATTGATTTTGTTTAAGGTGGAAGAAATTGAAATCAATTACGGCGGCTGAGTTTGCATTATTACTTATTTAATTTTTTGAACAAAAACATGTTTAAAAGATATAAACTTATGTGAAGCAAAATACGTTTATTAAAATTGCGTGTATAAATCAAGAAATTCCTATAAATTTCGGAACGTACAGAAGAAAAGAGAAGATATAAGAGTTCCATACTGATGTGCTATTGTTCCAAAACTGAATAGAATTTGATGATTTGTATTGATGAAGCTTCGGACTTCATCTCGGGTCCCATATGATGTTCCTAAGATAGTCAAGTAAGAAGGCAAGATAGGCAAGCAAACTCCAAGGAAGTTGAACCAGTTCTTTACAATCACAATTGAAGCAAAGAATCGTACTCGATTCATAATGTGAATGATTACAAGAATTAACAAAGATGGCGCAGCCAATCATGTTAGGTGATGGATAGAATTGCTTGATTGCGTTTACAAATAGGACCTAATGTAAACAGACAACACTCAATCACAGATAAATGTTTTCAATTTCAATCTTCAATAACAAATAACAGATATTTATTCAAAATATCAATTTAAAATTTACATGCACTCACAGTACATCCAGGATGAGTTGTCAATATTTGGCACAGATCCTATTCAATAGCGTTATCTTGTCAATTAAAATTCGGAAAAAATGTTATGTTGGCTTTTCAGAAATAAACGCACTTGAAAAACGCACTTGTTTTTCGAGAGACACGTTTTGTTTCCCCGAAACTAAATTGATTCTTTACATCAACAGGAATGTTCCTCTCTATGGTTTGTTGCTGGACCGATTGGCATGTCCCATCTAAAAGATTATTCGGATATTTGATCCGGTGTCAAAGTGTAAAATGTTCTTCATTTTATGCTTACGTATGTCCATGTCATCTATTAACTGTTTCAAATACTTAAACATCAATTCAATTATGTAATGTCTCCATCTGCTGTGTGCTGATACATACCCTTAATGAGCACGATGTGTTTTTATATACAATTTTATAACATTTCCGCATATAACAAATACTATTATTAAAGTGTTAAGTAGACAGTAAAAACTACAAGTGGACAAATCTTCCTCCAAGTATGCCTCTCATCAATTATGTAAAAACAATCTGTAACTACAAAATAATAAGCATTGTTATCACAAATGTTAACCTGTCGCCTCTAAAAATAGACTTATCGAAATGTTCTTATGTAAACACTGGATAAATATCCGAATAATCGTTTAGTTGGGACACGCCTATTCTGATAAGTCAATGCTTTATACATTAAAGGAATAAATATTATTGACAGGACAGGCTTCATGGAAATTATTTGTCAATTGCGTAAATATGCCGGTTCTAAATATATTGATATTTCATGATCATTTTAAGAACAGTTTATTTACATTGCATTAGTTCTTCCAGCAGACTTATTTTGAAGACTGTTCGAGTCACTGGTATTGATAACATAAAATTAATTGAACATTTGTGTGAATATGCCACCTCATGCATGTAGTTTACATTAATGCACGTAATCTTACGAAGGGGAATGGTGTAAATGTACAACTCCTAGAGTTCTATAATTTTGGATGAAAGAAAAAAAAATTCATGGTGTGCTTTCGATGCACTATTGTTCCAAAACTGATAGAAATTTCATCCTCTGAATTTTATTTGAGACTTAAGTAACAATAATGATTTAGATAAGAAATCTCTTTTGATTTATAGTTTTTATCTGTTGTTGCATCTTTTATATGTTATGCCACCTGGTCAATTTGCGTTTGTAGAAAGTAAAGGACAAAGTTTAGATGGTGTCAAATGTTTTGTTCAACTATAGAAGTGTACCAAACAAACAATAGAATCCCACGCTGCACCATCCAATATACATACGCACGTCGTGAATTTCTATTGTTCCTAACATGAAGAGGTTTTTATTCCCTTACATCTGACTCATTTTCAGTACACAACAGATCGTGAAATTACTATTAAAAGTTACGTCCAAATTTTAATACCTCAGCATGAAAGTCAATTGAAAATTTCATGCTGAGTTATTGAAATTCGGACGTTAACTTTTGATAGTAATTTCACAATCTGGTTATGGCGTTGGTGGTTGTCAAGTTGTAGCATGTGTTTTCCTGCCACAAATAGCAGACTAGATTCCCTGGTTTGTTTCTTTATTTTAAACCAGAATATGGCCGTCCACCAGACACCTAAGATTTTCAAGTTTTTCAAACTGATCAAGAACCTGATCTAAACTGGAAGGGATTTACAACGTGATTAACCGACCGCACCATCGGGCAGTCCTCAAGCTCGTAGATAAAGTACCAACGAACTTATTAACCCTTTAATTTTTTAGGTGTCGACGGAATGTGATTTTTACGCTCCAAGAAGTCCAGGGATGAGACGGAGAGCCATGAGCACCTGGGACGTGCCCAGTACGTGGGATGTGATAAGTGAGGAGGACATACAGGACATACAGGTAACATACCCTCAGACTACCCCTATTCTTACCCTTAGGTACCTGTCTACCCTTTAATACCCACTACCCCTACATGACTACCCTTTTTGCATAACAATCCTTATCTCTTTTCGAATTCTCATGTGACAAATTCTTCCTGATTTCATTAACCTGTACCCGACTAGGATTACCCCTAGTCCTCACTGCTTACATGCTATTTACCTACTAACTCAGCTGCCCTTTCTTTGGCGACCTTCTACCTCCTGCTCAGAGGGTGAAATTCTTGTCATTTTGCGTCAATAATGCATCAAAAGCACAGCGTGGAATTCTTTCGTTCTCTTCTTTGTTCTCTTCGTTTCCAAAATGATAGGAATTTTACGAGCTGACCCTCATTTCACAGCTCCATCTTCCACCATGTCTAGCACAACCAGACTAACTGTTTCCTGACAATCTCCAACCAACTTCCGCCCTTACCTGATTGCCCAGTTCTATTCTCACCCAACCCTCTGGTCCCTCTTCTTCTATCCCTACTCCTCCCACCCGAATCCCTGTACCACAGATCAATATCTCCATAGTGATCCCGATGATTGAAAACTAAATTTTACACGTAATTAAAAAGGTTTAACGAGTGACATTAAAAGATTTAATCCCTTTCCTTCGTTACTATAGTTACTATGGTTATTAAATTGTCTGCCTAATAAAGGATACTATTCAGCAGTTCTTAAGTGGATGGAGATTTTCACTCGTGACGTTCTGTTTGGAATTATGATGCAACATTTGCAAAATTAAAGTCAAGAACAAATATGAAGTATTATTTAATAATGAAGAAGAATTTGAACATTTATTTCCGTTTCCGGTGTTGACAGGAAGCGATGGCGCGGGAGGAGGAGCAGCGCCCTCTGGTGCCACGTGCAGACACTACAGAGTCCAGGACGGAGCTGTCTGTCATCATCGGATTCTTGCTCAGGTATTCTGTCAAATTCATTGGATTAAATTTTGATTTTTGAGCCGCACGCTCGATAGAGGAGTGTGGCATTCTGTTTTGACGAGATGGCTTAATTGTTTTCTTGGCAAGTTTTATGGGACCATTTGCTAATGCTTTTACAGAAAAAACTGTGCAAAAGGCAATCAAAAGTTCTTCAAGAAATAAAGAAAAGGTCGACAGAGTGCATGGAGTCAAGCCATTTCAGATCATTTAAAAACTTTCTAGGTTGGGTGGGGGATTCAGTGTATTTTGGTGTTCGTGGTAACTGCGGCATGAGGCCCTGTGCAACGACAGGCCATCCCTCTTTCTTCCTCTTCTATCTGTTGATTTCATCCATTGTGGACTTCATTACTGAGAAGGTTAAGGTCATGTCATCTGAAGACCAAGGCCAAGAAAATTGATATTCAATTCAATTGTTGAGATAAACATTTGAATTTATTCCAGCGTGATAGGAAACTTGTTTCTGACAACCAGGTTTGGTAGCACCCAGGCCAAGGTCAAGTTAAGGTCAAAGAAAATCTATTTTCAAATTAATCACTGAAATACCCCCCTGAAATTATGGTCATTTTCTGTTCACACGAGAAGTACAGTGTGCTCTTTAAGAATCTCCATAGACAGCATGTATGAGTGTAAGGGTACTTAAGGCAGATGGAGACAATGTCTAATTGAATTGATTATTTTGAAACAATTAATAGATGGCATAGACGTACATCTATGTCTGAGGCGTTTACTTAGAGACAAAATGTAGACCATTTAAGCCTATGATTTGAATTTTACTGCAGCGTGATAGCGAACCTGTTCCTGACGGTCAGTTCCGGGAGTATCCAGGGGTTGCATGGAAACTACTCAGAGTTCGAGCTCAACGGCTTCCGGTTTGGAGGGTCACTGGTTTTGGCACCCCCTATCTTACTGTACAGGTAAGCACTCATTAGTTTATAGTCCACACAGGAGCTACAAATGCAGCAATCAATATGTAATGAAAAGAGTCAGAATACTGTCTCCCACTCTGGCGTATTTTTTAATTTCTTGGATAATTTGTTTTGAAAAGTGAAGGCAACTTTTAGGGAAATTTTCCAAATGCTCCACTATCGTACACTAAAATGCATTCAAAATAAAATTAATTTTCAATTTTTTTTTCTCATTTTGCATAAAATTAAGGAGTGAATAACTTCTTATCAGAGCATAAAAATCTTGTCATTTTTTGTTTTAAAGTTTATGTTGGACCAGGGTCCATTTGTGGGGCCACTGATTTTCAAGAAGTGAGCCCCGTAATGAAGTGGTTAAGGTGAAGCGCTGCTGTGCAGGCAGCCCGGGTTCTATTTCTGGACAGGGTTGAGACATTGAGCAGTGTCTCAGTAAATCACATCCTCACCAGACCAAGGTGTAAAATTGGTACCAGCAAACATTTGCCGGACAGATTTGAGTGCGCTGGCCCTGAATGGGATTATTTTTTGCCCTTGTTCACATCACTTCAAGGTGATGGCTTACCCCAATGTTGGGTGAGATAGCCTGCTGGGAAGTCAAAGTTTGTAAACTGCAATTGATAATAGGGCGTTTGTGCGAAATTGGAGGCAAGAGTAAGCTAACTTTAACTTTGGAACAGTAAAATTCTACATGGATAACACAGCGGGAAATTCTTGTTTTTCAAACGTTTTCTAATTGATTGAAATTTGGGAAATGATTGTAAAACTTATTCCTCAATAGACCAGCGAGCGAACATCTTTCAACGAAAGAAGATCCAGTCATGTCCACCATGTATTCATAGCTTTCCAGTCCAGACGAACAAGAAATACCCTGTGCTTTTTATCCTGTCCCCAATCCAGTCAATTCTTATGATTAGGGAACTGGGACAAATCATCATGATTGAAAGTGATTAAACATGGTTTGTTTGCAGACCTAAATGTTGTAGAATTTGGCTGGTCGCCAGACTACCCGTGTGCGATCTGTGCGGACATAATGGCGTACAGTAAAATTTGCATGGGGCGTTCTACCCATTATAGGCAAACTGCAGTCACATCTCAACAAAATGAATTTTAACCCAGTCCATTGGACGAACCTATTGTTTTCTTCGCACTTTTTCTGGACTGGTCTGAAACATGAACTTCTGACTGTCACATGCTGGAATACATACTGTCTAATTACTTGCTTAGTTTTGCATTGTTTACTTTTAACAATGCTTACGTAAGCCAATTTTTTGTGTTTATTTGTTAAATTTCGATTCAAGAAGGAAAAATCATGAAGTTCCTATCAATTTAGAAACGTACAGAATAAAAGAGAGAACAAAAGAATCCCATGCTGTGCTTTTGCTGTGCTATTGTTCCGAAACTCATAGGAATTTCATCATTGGAATTCCGTTCCCATTTATCACCATTTTTATTTCATGTGAAAAATTAACATCATGTATGTTACTATGGTAAAGACTTGGAGGTAATTGCTTAAAAGAACGAGACTAGAACGAGAGTCTCTAGACTTTGGATATAGTTATTAACTCTGGCACAAAAATACATGTAGTCTCAACAAAGGTGCAAGTTGGACTGAATAATTAAAGATGGCTACTGATGATGCTGATGATGCTAACGCATAACTTTAATTAACCAATAAGATAGTCTTTAGACTGTCACATGACTTGCAGGTGCAGGCCAAGGCAGGAAGCCTGTGGCACCCCTGGTGTTAACTCTAACTGCATTCTCTAGACTGCAGCGCTCCCGGTGGTAACTCTAACCGAAGTCTTATGTCCTGTAACAAATTGGGCGTTGATGCAGCTTCTCCTGGTGTTTCCTCATAAAAAGATCACATGGGAAAACAAGTTTATTTGGTTATTTTGTCACAATAGAATCCGTGAAAGACACATAAACCCCGCGACGCCCCTGTTATTGCAAAAATGATCATGACTTTCGCTTATTTCGAAAAGAGGAAGGTTTGTTACAGAATATTTCTGAACTGTTTGGTGAATGGACGGTGCTTTTAGAAACAGGATGATTCAATTCAAATTTTTGTTCAGGAAAAGGGCTAAAAATTAAATGTGAAATTTCAGTTGTAGTTGTTTATTATAGTTTATATTATAGTTGTATTCAGTTGTATTTGTTTTATTTTATTGTCTGATATTGTTGTGGAGTTCGCTCTCGTGACGGTAGTAGATATTCTTCGTTGTATAACGTCTATTGTGTAATGGATTTATGTTTCAAAGCACTCAGTTTGCGTCCTGCTATAGTTTGCTAGAGATAGGTGTTTGTGATGTATCAGATCTATCTGGATCTGACCAGTTATTGTTTTATAAATAAAACAAGTCCTAGAAGTACA
>JBCAUI010010646.1:0-10002 GCA_038406195.1 Haplosyllis anthogorgicola | reverse complement strand
TTGATAAGAATACTAGCTAAATTAAATATAATTACCTGAGGCAACTAGAACATAGATGTTGACCCTTCAGTTTCCAAGTTCCTTCTGAAGGCATAGCTCATGCGCACTCTGTTTTATATGATTACGGGGTGACATCATGCATGCACTGCATGCGCGACATCATTTCTGGGTGCCACTAGTTGGCGCCATGTGGCAGGAAGTGATAACTTAGACTAGAGCATAACTTTAGTACCCTATATTTATTAAATTGCACTATGTCCTCATATTGCATTGATATCGTTGATGTTTACATTTATTGTGAGGCAAACGGTCACGGGAATAAATAACAAACACATCTCTGTAAAATTCAAATGATAACAATATAAAATTTAATACTTTGATTATAGATATAAATATGTACACATATCTGTTCAATAAATAACATGCCCTACTTTACTTATTTATTTAAACATTTAATTTATTCAACTCCACTTATTCAAACTAATTTATTATGGTCATTTATTCTTGGACAGCCAGTTGTCCACAAAAGACACTTTACTCGACAAAATAGACACAGTTTTAGGCTGACTGGCCAACTGCTGCAAATATCTACATAATGATGATCTTGATGATGGATATAATGATGATACTGATGAAATGTCCAATACTAAAATGTTTATGCATGCTCCCCACAGATACATCAAGCCAGCTGGATATCTTTTGGGCAAAATTGTCACCCTCTTTGCATGAATTGCACACAAGTTGGTATCCTTGAAGAGGCCTACCAAGTAAGCCTCAGATGCCTCCTGCAATGCCATGAAGGCTCCTGGCTGCCAGTTCAGGTTGGTCTTAAAGTCTTTCCTGATCTCCCTGCACAGTTTCATGAACAGCCGTCTATGGATCAACAGCTCCATTGACTTTTGGTAGTGCCAGATTTCTCTCAGAGTGATGGTCCCCGGTCGGTAGTGGTGTGGTTTCTTAACCCCTCCAGTGGTGGGTTGGGACTTGTGGGGCACCTTTGTCTTAAGCTTCTTGTGGGGCTGCTTTCCAGTCCCCTTCCTTGCCATTTGCTTTGTCCGGGCCATCTCTAGAACAGAATTTGCCAATTCATGAAGCAGCTCTTCATACACCTTTACTAAACATCTCTCAGCCTCTACCTATGAGCTCCTAATCACCATACAACTTGATTAATTTCTATTTCAATGCATCTCCTACCAACTCAACTGGCTTAATGACCACCCGGCCCTGGCCCTTTTTCTTGGTTTATCAATACTTATTTTCAATACATTTGACTTCATGGAATCCTGAGCCTTTTTCTTGGACTCAGCTGCTTTATTTAAAAGCCCTTGATACTCCTCCCTTTGTTTGGCCCAGTTCCCCAGTGGTTTCTTTCCTGTCCCCTTCATTGGAGACAGGGCTGTCGCTCTCACTTGTGGCCCAGTCCCATCCTTATTTGGGACATGCAGCAATGGGCCTTTCGATCCTGCACCCTGTCCCATGGGGACAGGGTGTACTGTTACCACTCTGGGTCCATCTACTGCCCACTCTGCTGATGCTGACCTCACCCATGGCTCTTTTCTTGCAATGACCTTTCTTGGCTCCTTCTGAGCTATTGGGACAAAACTGAACAAATTAAAATGGTTCTCTATTAGTACAATCTTTTTGAGATAGACCCTGTCTTGATTGCTTTTGTGAAATGACCCCTCCAGCCACATGTGGCCAGCTGTGCAGTCATCCACAGCAGCCATCATGTCCCAGCCGACAATTCAAGAATCTCTCCAGCTCCTTCTCAAAAGGGAATGCCTTCAGCACCAGGAGGCACTAGTCAAAGCAGTGAGTACTGTTCTTAAATCTTACTGCACCTCCTTATGTCATTTAATACAAAGATTTACACTGGGAAACATGCTAATTCTGCTGGTTTTTTTGACAGGATCTTGTTCCAGAAACCCCGAATCTGAAGGTCATCAAGGAGCTGGTGGAGAGAGAGCTCTCTCTTTAATAAGCCTAACCTCAAGGTGAGTCCTTATTTATCATTTCATAAGCTTATCTTGCCATGATGGCTTCACGTTTACCTGATTTTTGTGGATTTTGCCTTCTGTAAACAAAACCACCAAACAGACAATATGGTGACCGGGTACCAGGCTGGCATGAAGCCTGGTCCCCACTGTGGATGCTATTTCCATCACAAATGTGTGGTCTCTATATCCATCACAAACTAGCCACTGGGCAGCCAGAAACACTAATTTCACTAAACACTAATTTCAAACCTGAATTGACACATCTTCCGGATGGCAGACGACTTTAATTAAAATTTTATTTTAATTAGAGTCTCTCACAACAAAATGCAGCACACAGTGGTGGAAGCCACTCAGCATCTCCATGAGGAGTCAGAGCCTCACCAAACCAGATTCTCCACCACCTTGCATCTGGTCATTTCTTTAACACAGGGCTGACTTCACACACATTATGGAGGAGGAAGGGATGAATATCCCCCTACCAGAAGATTGGGCCCAGCCCATTGTGGTGGAAATAAGTTTTGACTACCATATTTGCTCTACACTTTTTTATTTCAACCACAATCCCTTTGAATTTTGATCACTGATGTCTATATCATTTTTCTTTTTGTTGTTAGGCCTTCTTCAAGATCTGCACTGCCTGTTACATCCAGAGCCTCAGCTGGTTACTGCACACAGATGCAATGCAACCACTGGAAGTTGCACTGCTGGGGTCACGGGTGGCAGATGCACTCAATTTACTCTCAGCTGGCCTCCTGAAGGATGTACCATTCCATCACATTAAAGTGGAGCCACACCCAAAGTCATTTACTGATGCCCCTGTTTCTGCCCCTGACAGTGTCCCCATCAAGGGCCTCACCAGCATGCCTTCCTTTCCCATCCAAGGGGAAGGCTGCTGGGAGGTCCCAACCCAAACAATCCAAACCATCACCACCACCAGCCAAGGCTACCTGTGATAGCAACATTGAGGTCCTGGAGGAACACTCCACTCCCCAAAATGCTCTGCCCTGAGCCCTAAAAAGCATGGAGTGGTTCCTACCAAGGTCTCCCCTTTGGCTCCTCAGACTCCTACTGCAGCCACCAGCTCCACAGCAACTGCCATCACTGCAGCAGTTGCAGCCCAGGCCAGAGCATCAACCCCGGCCACCCCCGAGCAGGAGCAATGGATCTTGGAGCCTTCCATGGGCATACCCCCTGCTCCTATCCCTAACATGTTAACTTGTTGGGTGGGGGTAAGCTTTACAATTGTTGAGCCCCAGGCTGTTCACGTTCCCAGTGCAACCTGGACAGCACCCTGTCCCATGCACTTGAACACCTGGGACTCACAATTCAGTGTCCATTCTGCCCCAAACAATTCAGTGTCCATTCTGCCCCTAAATTTAACTTTATTACTTTAAATACTTTTCATGCTTTGGTTACTCTTTCAATCTTATGCCCCCTAAATTCTAAATTTTCACATCCTTCCCCTTAGCCCAAATGTTACATGTCCTCTCTCATCAAAACACTTACACTGCCCCCACCCATAGAGATTTTGTTTCACTTGGACGGGATCATAGAGACTTCTATATTGGGTCATGGAGACTTGCATATCTTTATCATAGAGTCTTGCATATCTTTAAACCAGGCACATCTTGTAGAGATTTTAATCATTTAAAAGCTCAGTATCTGTGAAGTGGGCAGAGTCTTTGCCCATGATGCCCTCATTCAGCCAGTTGTACAGTCATCCCCTCATAGATCTAAATTCAGCCCACTTTTCACTTGTTTCAGCTGACTGGATGACTGTACAGCTGTCTTTCCCATAACTTCATTATGGTAGCTGTATGTAAATATGTTTGCACTAATTGCCATTTGATAAACACTTGTTTCATGAATTCAATAAATAATTCAACTATGAACTGTTTATCTTTGTCATAGTTATCATTTCATTTGCCATTTCTGCAGTGAATAAAATGTAAATACATGTACTCACCATCTCAACAGTGATAAATATCTAAGAAGGAATAAACACTCGGATTCAACAACTAGCTAAAATGTAGAAAATCACAATGTAACAAAAACCAACAAGACAAGAAATACGATTTGTAGATCCAGATTTTGAAAAATTTGAGTGTAGATTTTTGAACTAGGTGTTCTGACACCTATATCCACTCCCCAAAAATGTCCACAAAATTCTGGTATCTTCACAGCATACTGTACTGTATACTGGTAAAACATCCATATAGACTATTATCATCTATCGATACAGTATGATAACTATATCTTAGGTTCTGGACATGTTGTCTGACATTGCTACTTGAAGTAGGAGCAGAGGTATCCATAACTGGATTGAAAACCTCCTTGCTTTGCTCCATTACAAAACTGACACCTTCAGCAACTAACTATTTAGCTACTGCATTCTGAATTGGTTCAGTTTCCATCATAAGTGGTCATTTATCAGAAGGATCAGTATTAAGTGGCAACACCAGATTCTGATGGACCACTTTACATTCATCCAATCCTCCCTCGACCTTGATTTTTATGATGGGTACATTTTCTCATGTTTTAATCACTTCATAGATAGTGCTATCCCATCTGTCACTTATTTTGTGCTTGCCTGAGAATGCAGTTCTTTTCAGCAGAACTTTGTCACCCTCCTGTAGCTTTTGGCAACGCACTTTATGGTCATAGTACCTTTTGTTCCTTAACTGCTCCTTTTTGACAGTCTCATTGGCCATTTTAGAAGCCCAGTCTAGTCTCTGTCTGAGGTCTTGTATGTATTTGCTGCTTGTTGATGCTTTCAAGTCAGCTCGGGATGTATCAAAAATCAGATCTTTGGGCAGACGGGGCTTTCTGCCAAACATTAGGTAATACAGGCTAAAGTCAGTAACACTACTTTTTGTGCAGTTGTAACCATGTACCAGTGTGGGAACTTGTTCCCTCCATGTACTTTTGGGCTTCTCAGGCAACATACCCAGCATGTTGATTAGTGTATGATTGAATCATTCACACTGACCATTGTCTGTGGGTGGTAAGCCAAGGTATGTACTTTCTTAATCTGAGCCAGCTCACACAACTCCTTAATTAGGTCACTCTCAAAATTTCACCTTGATCTGTTATTAATTTTCATGCAAGCCATAATGTACCACACATTTGTCCCAAAATTTTTAAGCTGTGCATTTAGCAGTTTGTGAGCTGGTAACAACCACCTGACTACCTTGTAAAGTGGTCAGTTATGACAAGGATATTTACATCCCTGCTCACCCTCTGGTGAGGTAGTCCATGTGGACTAATTGCAAAGGGAACATAGCCTCAATGGGCTCCATTGGAGCTTTTTCAGGCTGCGCTTTAAAACAGAGGTACTGTTTACAAGATTGTATGTGATTTTGAGCCTCTTGGGTCATGCTCAGCCAGTAGAAACAACCTTACAACAGATCAAGTATTCTGTCCTGATCCAAGTGACCTAGATCAGTATGGCAGGCAAGAAGTGCAGTTTGTCTGTATTCACTTGGGAGTACAAGCTGCATGGTGTTGTGGTCAGATCAGTTGCTTTTTACCTTTCAGTATAAAACAGCCCTCCATAGACACAGCCACCCCTTCTGCCTAATGAACTGTTTCATCTCATTCACATCAGTCTTTTTGAGCTTGGTTTTGTGTAGTGTTTTCTTTTTGATTAGAGTCACCAGGGTTCTAATGCTTCCATCTTTGTCTTGAACCTGAACCCAGTCTTCATTGGCCATTTGTTTTACACTTCTCTCTGGCTGACTGGTCAGCCTGTCAGCCTTAACCAGCTCTTTACTTGTGACATTGGACATGTTTTCCAGCTGACTTGGCCAACCACGGGCAGCTGCCCGAGTTATTGCTTTTGACACTACTATGGATGGTTCTTGGGCAAATGGATCTACAATTTGCAAGCTACTTGAGATAGCTTCCACTTTTGCCAGGTCTCCAGCAATGGCACCTGCCACCACTGCTTTCACCTCCTTAGCTGCCAAGCACTGATCATAAGTATCCCACTCAATTCTCAACAAAATATCCACATCAGTATTGGTTTTACCAGTTTTATAGTGTAAATTAAAATTGTAATTTGCAAGACTGGCAATCCACCAATGTCCAGTTGCATCCAATTTGGCTGTTGTCAGTACATAAGTACGTGGGTTGTTGTCAGTAAATACGTCAAAGGTATTTCTGTATAAATACTTGTGAAATTGTTCAATGACTGCCCACTTTAAGCCAAGGAATTCTAATTTGTGGACTGGATACTTTGCTTCTGATTTTGAGAGGGATCTGGTGGCAAAGCTGATTACTTTATCTTGTCCATCTTGCTCTTGTTACAAGACAGCTCCCAAGCCAAGAATGCTTGTATCAGTATGAAGCCTGAATGGCTTTGAAAAGTCTGTGTAGCCTAAAATGGGTGCACTTGTGCACAATTCTTTAAGCTTATCGAATGAATTTTGGGAATCCTGATCCCAGGATATTTTGCTATTTTTTTGAGCTGCATTCTCACCTGAGATTTATCTTTTCAGGGGCAAGTACACAAAGGTGGCCAAACCTGTGTGTACTTGTGTATGAACCTCTGATAGTAATTAGTGAAACCAAGCAAGCTGTGGAGCTGTGTCACTGTAGTGGGGCACGGCCAATTTTTGATAGCCTCTATTTTCTTGGGATCTGCTTCAATCCCTTTTTCAAAACAATGTGACCTAAATATGTCAAACGTTTCTTGCAGAATTCACATTTGGAGGGCTTTAATTTGAATCCTGCTTCCTTGATCTTCTCAAAAACGGCTCTTAACCACATGAGATGTTCTTGTGGAGAACACTATAATGTTTTCTAGATAAATGATACAGTGCTGAAGATGCAGATTGCCCAGACAACTCTGCATCAGTCTCTGGAATGTGCGGGCACATTGGTCAAACCAAACTGCATCCGGTCACACTTGTAAAATCCCGAGTGGACCAACAGTAAAGGCAGTGAGTCCTTTGCTCATCAATCTCTACTTTCCAATAGCCACTCTTGAGGTCGAGAGATGTAAACCAGATCACTCCGTTCAAGCAATCTAGGGTCTCATCAATTCTGGGGAGACTCTACGCATCTTTTATGGTATGAGCGTTAAGTCTGTGCAGGTCTATGCAGAACCTGAGCTTGCCATCCTTTTCCTAACAAGCACCACGGCACTGGCCCATGGGCTATTGGAGGGTCAGATGGCTCCCACATCCAGCATTTCCTGGATGTGTTCTTTGAGTTCATTGTACAGGCCGGGTGGAATACATCTATACCCCTCTTTGAACGGTGTTTGGTCTGTCAGTTTAATTTTGTGTTTTACTAGACTGGTCTTCCCTAAGTCTAAATCGTTATGCAAAAATATACATGCAAACTCTCAAATGAGGTTGCTTGCATCTCTTTGGTCAGCTGGCCCCTAGTCAGCTGTACCAGACAAATCTAATTTTGACAGAATCAACTCTGGGTCTACCTTAGGTTCTCTAGATTTATTCTCACTAGCTTGCGCAATTTTTGATAAGGCTACTTCATCCTCATCATCACTAATGCCAGCATCTGGTTCTACACATTTTGGGGTTAACAATGTTGGAACCTTGTTTGCAGCTGCAATGGTTCCCAATTCTGTTCTCAGTTTCAGGACTAATTCCCAAATCGATGTGTTGCACATGGCCACTTCCACCTTGGTTACACCTGGTCTCAATTCGCAAGTATTTCCAGGTATGAAAGCCTTACTTTTGCCTGTAGGCTCTACAATGCAGTGCACTCTCTTGGAGTGGCCTGTTACCTTAGTCAACCCCTTAATTATGACAGTTTCCAATGGAGGTACCATGATCTTCTTGGTATTGATTACATTTCCCTTTACCCGCTCTAAATTGAACTCACCATCTGGCAGATAGGTGGTAGCTGATTTAGAAATTACAGTGCTCACATAGGCCGACTTCCAGGTCTCAGTCAATGATCTCAATTCATTTTCCGAAATAGAACCCACAATTTCACTGATTACTTTACTGCCAATTTGGAACAGTACTCTTTTCTGGTACCTTGTTGTCTGGGGCCCTACCAGCATCAAAATGTCCTGATTGTACAATTTAATTCCTGGGATCTTTAGATTTACTTCTACATATCCCAGGTAGGGAACATCCCCTCCCCCACTACCTTCAATAGTTACCAATTGTTCTAATTGCTTAATCTCATACCCATGGTCCTCGCAATACTCCTGACACATCATTGAGATCATTGCCCTGCTATTGATCAAACTGTGGCTTAGCTTATCATCTATTAGAATCTCTGCCTCATTTGCTTTTCCTATAAGTCTAATCCATGGGTTGGGGTTATAATACCCCGGCCCTGTGAGCACTCCCTGTTTACTTATTACTGATGGTTGGCCACCCCTTTTGGAGGAGGGTTGGCCTTGTTTCCCTCCCCCAGCCAACCGTTTAAATTTGCCGGCCAGAAAGGAAGGTTATTGCTGTCCATGACTGGTTTGGAACAGTGGTGCCAGCCATGTCCCTTCTCCCCACAATTGAAACATGTGGATTTGGACCAGTCTCTTGTCCCTGGCTTTTGCAGCTTAGAAAACTTTCACCCTCCATTGTTGCTTGACTTGTTATTGGAATTACTATTTGCTATTGCTGACATTAATGTGGCGATTTGCTTCTGAATTTTGTTGAACTGGTTGCCCTGTTTGCTTACATGTTCAAATCCATTGGCAATGGCTGACTTGGCCCTATCCTCAGTTGGCTGGGTCACCTTTTTATTCTCTATTTGCCTTGTGGCGAATGCTAATTCACTACAATGTAAATCAGGGTTCCCATCATATTTATAATGCAAAGCATTTCTCAACTCATCCCTCATGCCATGAAACAGGCGTTCTTTGAGGTGATGATTGCCTTCAGCCTCACTCATTACATTGGGATGTTGATGGCGGATAGTGTTGAGGCCCTTTTCTAACCTGAGTACAAAGTTTGGGAGATTCTGTTTTACCCTGGGTGATGCAGTAGAAGTTTTGCATCAATGCATCTATAGAATCAGGATTCCCATAAACCCACACAAATTTCGCAAAGATAGCCTCAACGCTACATCCCACGGGTAAATAAGTGATGGCATCAGTGGCATCACTGATACAGGACTGGGTAATCCCAGTACATACAGCTTCCTCTGTGTGGGTATGTCTCGCATCCTCAACTGCATGCAGCCACACCTCCACTGTCACAGTACCCTTTTCTTGAACATGTCCTGAAAATTTAGGCAATACAGGGGGTTTCTGCAATAAACAACCTTGAGCTGGAACTGCCCCTGGCTCAGCTGGGCCACCCACAGCTGCTCTTGGTCTTCTTGGTTGATATTCATCCGCAGATGGCATTGATGGTGTTCACATAGATGGCATTTTGGAGCCCATCTCCCATTGAGTGGGATCTGGGTGTCTGCGTTTTGAAGGTTTTGTTCCCTCCCACTTTGACAGAGTCTCTGCCAGTGTGGCTTCACACATGATGGATCACATGCTGGACCTGGTTGGGGTGTACCTCATCACAAGTAATCTCTACAGGCACCCCAAGCCAGTCAGTGATGCTTTCGTTAGCGGCTCCGACTCTGGCGGTGGTTAGATTTGCCCCATAACATAATAAGAACTTGGTCTCATTTAAGGGGTATATGCTCTGTGGCTGTATGTGTGTGCTTGTGGTCAGCACACCTTGTACCACATCTTTGTGATGGAAGGCTTCCGGGATCAATCCTCTGCCCTCTGTCATTACTCTCATTGTGAGAGCAGTCAATTCTTTGATTCTCATTGACATTGTGCAATTCTTAATTCATTAACGTACCCTTTGGTGGTATTTTAGGTTATTGATTCTCGCTTCAATTCAATTTAGACAATTTGAAATACCCTTTGTCAATTCGAATTGACTTTAATCAATTACACTATTTTAAATTACTTCACTTGATTTTACTACGCTTCTAGCTACCAATATTCATCTACCCTCAGTGGCTTATTAAAATTTAATCTACCTCTCTGCAGATATACTATGACTGTCTACTC
>JBCAUI010010635.1:0-10002 GCA_038406195.1 Haplosyllis anthogorgicola | reverse complement strand
CCCAGGTGAGGATGAGGTATTGGGGATGAGGTTCGGGGATGGAACCCCCCCCCCCAGGTGAGGATGAGGTATTGGGGATGAGGTTCGGGGATGGCCCCCCCCCTGTCAGGAACGTGACAGTTTCGGTCCTTAAATTTGTTAGTATAATGATTCTTTGTCATGGCATTAATTCAACACGCCCAAATGAAGTAAAATACCAGGACAGCCTATCAATACTAATACGTGTCAAGTTCAGCACCACCTGTAAATGAACTCTCTGGACTAGTTACGAGCTTAACTACAGCCGAAAATCTATCATCTATCTCATTTTGTGAACAATATAATGTCTATCTGAACAGAAGTTCAGTTTTGGATTTCCATTGCTCCTAGAATGAACAGGTTTAAACATTTCACCCCAGAGTTGTCATTCTTCAGTGGGTTCAAAATTCCCTAACTTTTCCCTGACCTTGATCAAAATCTCAACATTCCCTGACTGACATGACTGAGAATCAAATTCCCTGACTTTTCGCTGGTCCGGAGAAAATTATTTTCGCTGACTTTTCCCTGACCGGTAGTAACCCTGGTGGTATCGGTACTGCACATTAATCAATAGAAAGCAGTATTTCACTGGATATTTGAACAAACAAGTTCACACGTTACAATGGGCAACAACGGTGTGACTAAACAGATGGGTGATCAAGTATAACAGTAAATGAGATACATTAAATAAAGTATTATCTGTGTGCGTTAAATCACAACAAACTACTGACAAGCACTTCTAAATCATAACGTCCCCAAATGCAAACATATGTTTTGCTTGAGAAGTACATGTACAAGTACGTTTTTTTTTCAGACACCAGGGATTGTACACCAGGGAACTGCCCATTAGCCCACGACATATGATGCATTAAATCAATATACTAGTTATTAATGGAATTTTCTTGTTCTGATTGCTTATTCTTTAAGCGCAAGATTGGCCTGAATAGAGATCGCACATAAAAAGGTAAGGTTATGTATAAAGGAAAAGTGGAGGCGACACCTTTTGTGCGGAAGTGAAATATTTAACCTACACATTTTCTTCCGACCTGTTTGGTTTAAATATATCTCATTTAAAATGACACTAGTTTTGCCACATGAAGGATCTATAAGCTACGTTTTCTTTTTACTGCCGACGTATCAGCAGGTTGAGCATTGCGTTTATAAATTAATATATTAATTTATGTACGATTAGTAAAAAAACTATGGTATTGGATTCACGATCAATATTCAAAACATGAAAATGACGACTTGTAAACAAACTTTTTGCGTCCTTACTGTGACAGTTTTAACGTCGTCTTTCTGAATAAGAAAAGATATCTTTTACTTAATTAAAAATCTTATCTCTAGTTTGGTTCCACAAATATGGATGTCATACTGTCGTCTGTAATGTAATAACGAGAACCAGATATTTTTAAGGAATGGGCAGATTTATTTCTGTCTCTGTATGACTATCAACTTTTTGGCATTACATTTTGTCACCTCCCTTTGATATCGGAAGTTGAAAAAAATGAGTTGAATTAGCAGCTGAAAACTTGACAAGACAGCAAGGGATTGCCACATCGAATGTGGACAGGACAAAAAGTTTACAGACAGTATGTTTATCTTATCCAATAAGAGCTTTTTTTGCCAGTAGGAAACGAACTGTTAGGTATGCCGTTTTAGCTTCAAACTCCTATTTCCAATAATTATTCGCTAAATATGGTAAAAATATAAATCAAAATTAGGAAGGAGACTATTGAGATGTATTTGTCTTAGTTTTGGCATCTCGAAAAGGTTTTAATGCAGCACTATTGATTTTATTCAGCTTAACATCACGTTTCATCTGCTTAAGATCTATTGCCATCACCATCACCTATTGCCATTACCTTTTGTTCAAACGAGTTGTGTAAACTGGCCTTTGTAGAGAAATTTATTTTTATACTTGAACAAAACTGAAGGTTATCGTCTCATGTGAAGTTGCCGTCGTGACAATCTAAGGCTAATGTTACATCAGGCGATTTCAAAGCGATTATCGCCGGAGACTGCATAGTTTGTACAGATAAATTCCTCTGATAATTGGCACGAACATTACCCTGTGTAACATTGGCCTAAGCCAATGCAGGGATTTCAATACATAGGCGGACTTTGGGTATTTCCAGTGATGGTGTATGAATAAAGAATGTCGCAAGTTTAGTTGACGTGGCACTTTTCGTTTAAAGCTCGTGCTGCACTGAATCCATCGTGTAACATGAAAATTATAAGAAGCCCATTATTCCTTACTTGCATAGACCATATAAAAGACTACTGGATGTGTTTTACTCAAATATTAAGTAGAAAAGTCGCTTGTAATTGACTGAGCATTACCTGAGTCTCATATATTATAAATATTCATGAACAAGCCCATTTAATGGAGAGAGATCTTAAGGGCAGAGAGGCACATGCGGTCACTTCATGTCACATTTACCTATCCTATGACATGATATAACAAACTACATAATTAATAGATGTGCCCTACCGTGACCCTGCATCGGAGTAGTTTCCCTGTAATTGGCATCTGCCTTATTAATTATGCATAAATGATATTAAATCAGGGCACGACATTTTTTCTTACATTCTTTTTAGCAAGAAACCAATACCGGTCAGAAATAGTTTCTTTTTTGCTAATCTTTCTGTTTATTTGTTCATCATAGGGAGAAATAAATGGGTGTAGTCAAATGCCTTATTTTCTCCTGAGGAAAACTCAACGTGTAATTCTATTGTGTGCAGGTAATTTCCTGGGATAAGCCAAGCTGCGCGTAATGTCATTATCAATATAATTAAGCCGTGATGCAACTGTTAATATTTGTTGACAGATTAACAGATTAATAAGACGAAAAGGCGTTTTCTCTGATCGACTGTTGTTTGAGGCTCACACCTATGATCATGTAGATTTACCTTACTCTTGCATTTGAACTTGGCTGTTATCTAAGTTTATTTGAATCTGTTTGCGATAGACTCACTTTGTGCTCAATTCACACAGTGCAGCTGTACTCGGCGACAATAACACTCAAATAATACCAAACCATTCGTTCAGTTTGAGAGCTGTGAACATTTCTGCGACTAGGACAATGCATACATTCATTGAATCCGCAGTGCACAGATTTGCCCAAGAAACAATGACACTTGTCACTTGTTTAGTTGCAAAGCCATAGCACATAATATTGTAATATTTCGTTTTTGCGGTGATAATTTGTGTGAATTGTACGGTGCAGTTCTTTAATCATTTCATCCAGTAGGCATGGTACATTTCACAGAGCGTCAAGCGGAATATAACTTACGTTCCTTTTCATGTTGGCACAATGTTAGCATATTTACCATTAAATAGTAACTATTATTTAGTGATAAAGCTATCAGAGCAAATTATTCATAGAGACCTACATATTTGATGTGCATATTCGATGAAGTCTATTGTTCAAAGAAGTACAGGGCATCCGGAAAGACACTACCCTACTCTAAGTCGACAGGAAGTGAAAGTTGCCAGAATGGGAGTGATGCATGAGATGCATGTTTTTCCTACATCGCAAGAATGAGGTTAGTCGTTCTATTAACGAAACCAAATTAAGCTCCAAGAAGAAAAAAACCCATTTTGCTACTGGGAACGAATCTGGTATGTACACGTCATTACACCGGGGATCCTATTTCGCTTTGAGAGTAATTAAAATTGATTTCGTACTCTTTCAAACAAATACATTGATTATTTATTCTTGTTTAAGATGCATCTCGATTATCAATATTGCTAAATACTGTAGACTGCGCAACGCGTAATAAAACTTCAATGTAAAAACTCATATATTTACCCCTTCACATAATGTGATGCAGTCAATATTTCACCGAATATAATGATAATCCACCTTACTTGTTTTGATATCTGCATAAATTGTCAGTTATTTTGAGGGACTGCTAAAGTCATAATGTCCCATAATTTTTTATTGTTCTGATTTACTGAGTGTTTTTCACTTTTGTAATCGGGAAAATAGACGACAAAACCGTCTATTTCTGTTGTAGGACACAGTAGGCATTTCCCAACTAAAACATTATTCAGATATTTTATCAGGTGTTTATACAGCAATATTTCAGTGATCCTATTTTTAGGAATGACAGTTAATACTTGCTGTAACAGTGATTATTGTTTAATAGTTGTAAATTATTGATACATAGTTGGTGAGAGGTATACCAAAATAGGAATCCTTGTGCAGTGTTATCACAAATGTCTACCTGTCATCCCTAAAACATTACACAAAAATCGTATCAACTGTGTACATAAAGATAAATAGTCTAAGGGAGCTCCCATAATGTACCGTGTTACAGTTCTGATACGATTCTTTGGACATGGCGAGTTATGCGACAGACATTTACGAACTGCCTCTAACGATTTGAAGGTAAAATGTAGGTAAATAAATATTTGCTGTTTATTACCAGCCAGGCTAATTATTGGCTGGAGTAAAGGTAATGAAAAATGACAAACAGGAAGAATGCGAGGAAAGGATTTGTAGGCTCTCCGTACTAACAAAGCCCTGGGAACCTTACACAGGAAGGAGAAAAGTCGATTCTTGCCAATTACTTATCTAGCCAATGGCATTTCTAAAATGATGATCAGGAAAATTCTCAAGATACAAGATGCCTAGGTAATAATTTTAGACCATAGGAAGGTTTGTCAATAAGAATACTTGTTGAAGCATGTGGCCTTTCATACCTTAAGTGACTACGTCTGAATGGGTAAATATTAAGGTAGTTTTATACAAAAATCGCATACCTAGGTAAATACTCAGCCATGATCAATAGATAAACAATGTTCTGTAAACTGCAGGCGTGTATGTCGCTAACGGCTGTATGGTTACTAAGTCCTGTCTGCGTTGGGCAATACAAGGATCCTGTTGGTGGGGTTCTCAAGTTTGCAGCTCGTAGAATAATAGAATGTTCTTCAGTACACGTTTGAATGCATGTCAAAAGTTCTAATCTAAAATGTAGCTGTTGTCTGATTGGCTTTTTTTCGAAAAATACTCGAAAATTACAAGTGCAGTATCCCTAGAAAAATACGTCACAAAGAACAAGAAGTACCTTTCCTATTACATTGTCTAGTATCACTGCCCTGTAAAACCATATTAAATGCTAACGTAATAATTCGTCTGTCAGTGACAATTTGTAAGACTCAGTAACTTAAACGTTGGTACGCAGCTTCGAAAATTTCTATCAATTTTGGAACATTTGAGAACAAACGATTGCCACATTATATTATCCATGCGCATAAAGAACAGCGTAAAAGTCTGTTGATCTAAAACTGATTGGATTGTCGTACGCTGAATGTTTTACACTCGCTTCAGCTTTATGTTCATAAGTATACTACTATTACAGCAACAGTAGAATCTCGACAAGAAATAGAATAGTGAACCATGATTGTGCCCTTCTGTTTGTCAAAGCGACACCAACCAAAGGTTTTGACCTACATTTTCTAGGAAGGTACTTTGGGTCGATATTCCCACAATAATTATTGGAACAATTAAAAAGTTCAGCCTAATGAGGTACTATCACTAATTTACTACGTGCCATGTTGCAGATTTCATGCTGGAAAAGACATTGCTAGCTGTTATTGATTAATTATACATTCTTTTACTTAAGCTTTATTCAATTTTACCTGATGCTCAATTGATTGATTTCTGAGCAGCACTGTTACAGATTACAATAAAAATCTAAGAATTATTTATTCAGCAAAATCTTCAATGATCATTTGACAAAAGACCAGGAATGAGAAACTGACAGATGATAGTACCACAACGAATGACCCCTGTTTCTGTTGTAGATCACCATTTTATCCCCATTGTAGGTATTCAGAGTCCTCAGCTAAGCTAAGTATAAATCACTGCTTAATCTTTTATACATTTGTTTTTATCTGTGTCAGACAATTGAACGTTACCACTGTTCTGCTCTTACTTTAATGCCTTTATAATGGGAGTCCTAAATTCAGCGTGGCAGACAAGCGCATCAATGAAATAAAGTGAACTGTTACCAGATTTACATTGTAAATGAAATGAAAGGTTGGCTTTATGATCAACTGAGGCATGCAGCGGAATGTAAATACATGTTGTCACACTTATGGACGTGAATAACAACTGGAAAGGTTTGATTTATATAATGTTGATAGAATCTACACACGTTTTCCTTCCGTATTCACTCAGTAATGTCGGGGATGAAAACGCAAAAAAATATGTGACGAAAATATGCCATGTGATAAAAGCA
The DNA here is from genome assembly GCA_038406195.1 of Haplosyllis anthogorgicola. Classification (NCBI taxonomy): domain Eukaryota; kingdom Metazoa; phylum Annelida; class Polychaeta; order Phyllodocida; family Syllidae; genus Haplosyllis; species Haplosyllis anthogorgicola. The sequence continues at coordinate 3,732 of JBCAUI010010635.1, read as the reverse complement.
TACTTGATGCTTGCAGATCATAAATGGAAAATAACCTTGTCAATGTACGGATACGCTAAGTTGTTTACATTTTCACATAGTTTTTTTTTGTCTACTTGTGTACCGATTTGATAGAAGGAATTTAGACTGCCGACGCAACCAAACTTTGTAATCTTTCATGGAACAAACTCAATGGAAGTTGGCAGCCAAAATTTTTAATTGAGTTATCTCTCTCCAGTACAGTTAAAGGTTCAATTTGTTTAATAAATTTACAAGTTGACATGTGGAATAACATAACGTCGCCCAATATAACTAAAATCACATTTTATTTCAAGTGAAGATTACGCAGTTGGGTTATGTAATTATGAAGAGCATTTTTCGGGCAGAAACCAGTTTTATGCTATTTTGCAGAGATGCTGCCTCGAAGTTAATAAATATAGAAATATAGAAATTCAAGCAGTAACTGACAACCTTGTATCTTGATTACATATGGATCACACCTTTGAAAAAAGTCATACTGGATTCAGCTAACCGTCTCTTGTTAATACCCATAACACAACCCAACCAACTAAATAATGCAGGATACCGCTTAAAATAAAACCTGATGTCAATTCTATTGTAAAGAGTACTTAATATACACACCTACAGATCTGCTCCAGTTTCTTTTTATGTACTTACTACTTTTGTTATATATGTTTATTACATGGTCTAAATATGTCTGCAACTTATACTGATTCATTAACTGTTAATGTAACTCCCACAAATATCTCTCAAATTAAATGTAATTAAATTATCAACAGTGTTTTTACCTTAAACATACTGAATACAAACGTACAAAATGTATCTGTTTGCAGACATCAAGTGTGAATTGTGCCTTTTAAATTTTAAACCCGGATTTAAATATCGACATGTCTCCAGAAATAATTTTTCAAATTTTTGTCCTTGTAAAGTTAATAAATATGTCAGTTATGGCCATAAATTCTACAAAACAAAAATAATGACTGTAGCAAACGCAATAGCCCCGTCTCATAGGAGAACTGTGTGCTGTTGTGTAAGTATTGTTATTTGGACAATGATCATTTAATGTTTATTTTCTATTCTGTAATATTATATACTGTCAATAACCTTTATTAATTTTACATATCATTTACTATGTGACAGATGTTCCTTACGGATCTGCACATGAAATATTAACTACAGGAACAATTACCAAGGTTCAGTTGTACAAACATCAACATTTATTTACACTCACACCAGTCTGATATTATTTCATTCATCATAGGAATAATTTGACGCTTTCTCTGGGGAAGCATTTATAAAAAAAATAAATAAAAATTCAGTGGTCCAAATAAACAACCTATTATAACGGTCCTAACTGGCTAAAATCGGAGATCATGTCTGCACTCTGTGGAAGCAGTTTGTCTTGGTCAACAAAGAGCTTTTAAAAACAAGTACCTGGTATCTTTTAATATATCTTGTACTATCTCTGTGCGTTTTGAAGAAATTTAAAACTCTGACTCTGAAATACATATAAATGACAAGATGTTTATTCCTTGAAGCTACAGAGATGACTGACTTACAAACACGTGTTTTACAACATTTAAGGGGCACATCAAGACAATAGGATGGACCCTGAATGGACATGGGACATGGACATTACGACGGACATTTCTAAATGAGGGGCAAAAATGTCTAGAGTCTTAAACCAACATGATAATACAATACTTTACTTGCCTTTTTGATCGATTATCATTGAAAATTCATGATTTTGTGTTCTTTGTTTCATAACTCCACTCATAAATGTTGCAGGTGCAGAGGTACAATGACAAAGTCAAAGACATGCATATTTATCATGCATTGTACAATTTCAAAGAAGATGTTCACTCCTCTCAATTTAAAAAAATCAGTATCTATGTTAATGTATTGGAATTCAATCTTGTCCCACTAATGAGTACAAAATGACGCAGGAAACGAAACGAGAACGGAACTAAAGAAGGATTCTGCTAATAAAGGCCTGGAAGCCCCACGTAGGAAGTGTGGTATAAACTACAGCTAATGAAGCATCTGGTCAAAAGGTCGGCAACATTACTAGAGTAATGTGAAAGTGTCCGTTCTTGTTAAATAAAGTCGGTTAATAAATTGCCTTTATCTTCCGCAAAGATGGACATAACATGCTGCAAAGGACAATGTTGTTATGTTAGTTGCTGCAAATAAAGATACAAATTGCTCCAGCTGCTGATTCTTATTGAGCGGACAGCGAAGCAGGTGCCAATCAGAAGTGACTCTTGGGATCATAGCACACAATTGAGTAACAACACATGCGACAAGATTAACCCTCGCTTGCTTTAAAACCAATGGGTAGAGTCACCCCAAGTTAGAAATACAGGGTACCAGTGCTCTCCTAGAATGAATCACAAAAATGTCTAAAAAGAAATCATTGCGATTTCCTGATGTGGATTTACATACATATAAAAATGGGAATTTAACGTGTTAAGAATGCAATTGCACTACCTTTGTCACGTTTCAGAAAGATATTGGTCTTGCCAATTTGTTTGTAAGTAAATCGAAATTTAGTTGTCCCATTACATCGCGTATTTACCACTGTTTGATAAGTAAAACACAACAATATTAAACTGAAATATGTTAAGACCATTTATCCAGAAAAATCTATTGAACAGGAATAAACAAAGAAATCGGCAAGATAATATCTTGCCGAAATTTGACAGGGGCTAGTGTGTCTTTTGTGTGGTTTTTCTGTCTTTTACAAATGCATGTATCGTGATGTTGACTCTGCACCTGAATGACTTTCCTTTCAAAGATCCTTTTGATACTTAGATAACACAGAATAAAATTCAATTGTTCCGCGATCAATAGGATTTCATCTGCACATGCAGCTGGAATTGTTTCATATAAATTTGTCTTGAGGCTTCCGAAACCAACCGGTTATTCTTGTGTATCGTTGTGACAGTTATACGTGTGGTGTATTTAACTCTTAGATTATATTAGCAATCATGCAAGTAACAGGATACCTGTGACTGGTAGAAGCCTATTTTAGGACACATTGCAAAAATGTTGAAGGTCGTAATACCTATTAATGATGTAAGAAAAAGCAGGTATTTCTGATGATTTTCCTGCCTAAAGTGACACCTAGTTCTGAGAACTTTATAAATGTGTTGCTGTTAGGTATATTCAATATTAGTTCCTAGGTATTCTGTTTTAAATATGAAGGCGTTAAGATTGTTACAGTTGCATTCCTAAAGTTGATTAATCTTGTATCCTGTACATGAAGTTTTTTATGACATTTTAAACCGTATTTATTTATTTTTTGACATAAGAAAGAATTTACATGCCAAAATTGAACAAGTCCAAATCTAAAGTTGTCCCGCCTCTGCAGAACTGTCAACAATTTTGCTCTCTTTGTTTAAGGTGGATGGTCAAAAATTGAAAAATGTTCAAAATTGCCTCAAAACAAGTCAAAAACCTGGTTTTGAGCTGGAAAATCATCATTTGAGCCAAAGTTACATTTCAAGCATCACCCACTTAACCCTTTCAATACCCTAGGGTCCTGCAAAATAGTGCTTTTTAAGAGGAGAAATGGGGGCATGTTAATCGGAGGCAGTCATCACCATTAAATTATGTTATGAGAATTACATGTTAAGCATGGGCCAGAAGGTTGCTCATAGGGCTTTTAACAGCACCAGGTTTGGTTTGTGAGCTGGTCACCAGATGGCTACTACACTTGTTTAAAGATGG
>JBCAUI010010613.1:0-10003 GCA_038406195.1 Haplosyllis anthogorgicola | reverse complement strand
TTCTGGCCATTTCAGACAATTCTAGGAAAAAGTCGGGGGAGGCATGAGGGTCAGTGCTCCATATCAGGACACCTCGTGATTAATTAGGATCCATGCCACAATGTAGGGGAAAAGTGTATTTAGACGTGTTACATTCGTTTCGGTAAAATGAACATTGATGGGCTTTTGAAATAAAAGATATTTCGTCAGGAATCAACAAAGTCAAAATGACATAAACACCGTTTTAACGTATTATTCCTAAATAAAGCGCGTCTCCCATTAAAGCGCCTCCTTGGTTAATCTTCAATAACCAATTTTGCGTAAATGTCATTCAAGCTGTCTCGTTAAAATTGGTCTTAATGCCTGGAGCTTTATTTAGGAACAATACGGTATTAAACACGTTTGCACAGCAGCTTGTTTATACGTCGAGTCACGTTTTAACGGGAAAGCTAAATTTTAACGAATGCATCTTCTACAGGTTGCTCTTTCTGACCGCGCAGTCATTACTCCTTCCATTTAGGCCTCTTTTTTAATCATTTGGATTACATTGCATGGCCAGAATTGTCAAATTGCGGCGATCGGAAATTTTTTTAAAAAAATAGAACTTTGCTCCTAAAAAGTTAAACTGTTTAAAATAGCAACAAAATTTACATTTTTCCCAATCGACTTCTAACAAACCATATCCAAGGCAACTGTGTTTTGCCCCGTGCAACATGTTTTCGCTGCCATTTGAATTTTTTTTTTTTTTTTTTTTGAAATTCCAATTTCAAAGTGCGGCGGGAAATGTAATTCAAACAATTAAATTTAAAAAGCCTCACAAATCCTGGGATTTATATCATAGACGGTCTCTCGGTTTTCAGATGAAAGCCGTTTCTGGCAGCTTGCTAATGATTGCAACAATAAATTTACTTGTTCGAAAATTTCCGAATTGCTGGTACTATCTAAACATGTTAGCAGAGTTGACTTTTTTAATGCACTTCCTTTTGAGCGATCGAATGTGTGTTGCCATAGAGAACAATGTCATATTTTACATGGATACGAGTTTACTTTTGGGAATACTTCTGACAATACAACTGCAAAGCTGCTTCATGTGTCACTCTCAACATGTTCACGTTAATACGCTATTCATGTTTACGTAACCGTTAAGATTTTTTTTATAGAGGCTTAAAACTTTGACCCCTTGCAGGAGAACTCACCCAACTTTGTTGTGAGGTGACGAGACAACTTTCGCCTAAATTCCACGCAGGGCCATAGCCAAGAGGGTCCCTCCAAAATATTCGTCAGGTACCAATTTATACCTTTGTTTGCTGGGGAATGTCTCAAAGGGTGACTTGCCCAATTTAACCGGGTGCTGAAAGGCCTTCATTCTACAAACCCAGGAGATTCACACTTTGACCCTCAGCGACAAGTCTTGACGGACTAAGCAGCTCAATGTATGGTCAAAGCCTTGAAGCCATAACATCTACAGCTCAGCGATTGACTGACCAGGTTCAATCAGTGGGGTCTGCCTCTTGGGACATGTACAGTCAGCAGATTGGATTCAATGAGTCTTCTTGCTTTCACAGTCAATAAACAGGTCCGAGTGAAGTACAAGATGAAATGGGCCCAATTGGCCATTGAACTGAGTGGCTACTTCACGATTTGCTCCCATTACAAGTGTTACATGACCATTGCCGCACGACAGTTTTTTTGAGACATGTACATTGCATATTTGTCTGAATTCTCCCCAAGGTATCAGCACCACTTCATACTTTTTACAGATGCCTTCAGAATGTCATACAACAGTACATTAAATTTCAACATGGCGAGACTGTAATTCCAATTGGGCAGTGTTTCCGCTACTTTTTAAAACTCAGGGACAATTTGTCCACCAGCCCTCAATTTTGGGGGTCCCATTGCAATATTTGAGCGTCACATTGAACAGCAATTTTCGAAAACAGTATGTAAAGTGTAGTTTATGTGTTTATTGATAAAATATCCTACAGTTTCATTGGATTTCTAAAATATAGCAATTCTAAAGTTAATCTTAAATTTATTCCCAATAATTCTCAATGCACCATTTGGGTGCACATCCCAATTTCTTGGAGTCACTAGATAAATTCAGTGCACTCTTGGCGCAGGTACGCGTTGTAGCGGAAACAGACTGGGTCTCTGCCATTCATTTTTGGAAAAAAAGAGAATAATGTTATAATTTAGGCCAGACTTTTTTTATTTGTTGGATTACGTATCATTGGAAGAAATTTTTCAGAGCGGCGATCGGGAAAAAATAAAAATAAAAATTGACTTTGCTGTACATTTTTGTAATTTTGCTTAAAATTCACAAAATTGATGAATAATTTTTCCAAACGATGTTTGTTGAAGTGACGGAAAGTTATGATTTTGTTTTGTATTATTTGGGCTCTGATTCAGTTTTGTGTTTTTTTTTTTGATTTCTTGATTTTTTAGAGCGGCGGGAAACGTAATCCAACAAATAAAAAAAGTCTGGCCTTACAGCAATTTTAAAACATTTTTCCTTGATAAAGCCAGACTTTCCCTGAAATCAAGAATTGTGAAAAAATAAAATTGAATTGGAAACCAAATAATTTCGTAATCTCAGCAAACATTTAAGTCGGTTTCACGAATTTCAATCAAAAATGTAAAAATAAAAAGCAAAGTCAATTTTTATTTATTTTACTTCCCGATTGCCGCTCTCAAAAAATTCCTCCAGTGAACTGTAATCCGACAAATATGAAAAGTCTGGCCTTACTGAACATTAAAAGAACCTCTTTTGCTTCACTTTAGAATGGAAGACTTAAATTTGTTTTCAATTTCAGCCACAAATTACTTCAACATGTTTAAACTCGGTGTGATCAGCTGCATTTACTAATTCGAAAGATGGAACTTGGATTCAACAATTAATTATCTGCTACACGATTGCTCGTATGTAATGTCCCTGCAGCTGCATTTGGTATTTACGTTCAAGCGCTAAATCTGATGTTTAATGGAATGACTTTCATTTAGTAAGACTGGTCTCATAACAAGAACACGCACAACAGACTTCACTGCACCTACACGCGAACACGCACACGCTTACTTTCTTGGGGGCATGGGGTGAAGAAAAGCCAGGGTGAAATACGTAATTGTTTTCGCTTCAATACTGTGCCATTACATTCCTGTTTTCATGAGCAAGCCAGTGCATAAGACTAATTTTTCAACTGAGTTCAAATATTAACAGTTCCGTTTACACTGAAGCAGAAAAAAACAACAACGCTTTTGCAGTGCTGATATATGGGCCCCAAGAGACAATCCCTACATTTGGCCGTATCCCTGAGTACCATTTAACCGTAAATAATTTGACAGTTACCAGGCCCTAACTGTTATTGGAAAGGGCATCAGGGTCTTCAATAAGCCTTTTACTATCCAGGACTGTCTATCGGATGCGCCGACTCCTTAAAGTACAGTAATTTCAATTCTTGAAGCCAGCGGTAATGTTTTACATAGTGTGAATGACAAGGCCTGACAATTGCAACTGTAACCTGTACATATGTATCACCTTTTCAGAGAAATAAATCGAAATGTATTTGAAGTCAAAAACTCAATGCCTTTGCACTCAGCAGTTAGTCGTGTTCTTGCTACAAAAATTTCAGGAAGGCATAGTTTTATCATTTAATGCAACACATTAAATGGTTCCTACCAGAAAAAATATTTTTTCAATGGATCAAATGTTTTGGACTGTTTGGTTGAACTATGTGACTGTTCTTCCGATACAACTTTTACTAGATTTTAGCTGCTGCGCAATTCTGCAACTGATAAGAAAAATCTTTGCCCATGAATTGCAGTATGGAGTCTTATTTACCTACAGCTTCGCAGCTGTTTTGATACGCGTAAAAAGGGTGATTGTGTGTGATTGTTGTATTAAATCCGATTAGTACAATACTACTACACAGCATGGGTATGCATGGTGCGTACACAATGCACTGCACATAAGCCAATAAAGGAAATGAAACATCTACAGTAAATACGAAAGCAGTTGTACAGTGATGGTGGCAGGTGTTTTTCCTGATATGCATTGTGATGTATTTAATTGTTGTGAGGATCCTAAGCATTCAACTATATTGGGAGCAATTTAACAAAAAGCTTTTTACAAGCTCTTTCCAGTCGATAGAAAATAGAGACATAAGCATAAATATGCAAAACGGTACGAATTGTAACGGCACCGCGAATTGCTCATCAATTAGCGCATGCAGAGAAACGATTCTATAAATAAATTCTGAATACGTAAGGCCATTTCATAGTGGTCCCGACATTTCTTTGTTGAAGACAATGACACGAAAAGCCATCCTATTTAATTACATCGTATTATGATCTTTTCATTTGCCAAATTGCAAACATGTAAATTCTTGCGAACCTATAAATACACCCAACGTATTTCTGAAAGCTTAACCGTAAATTTTTTATGCAATCATGCATATCAGAATAAAACTAAAATTTGAGCAAATTGTAAGCTACATGTATTAAATTGTTCTACTACATAGTGAAGAATCCAACATCCCAACAGGTGATTCGAAATGGAAATCGAAGACTGATGCCCGAAATTTTCTTGCTAATTGCAGCTGTTTTTTGTGCTGGGTGGGTAAATATGGACAGTTTCCGATGCCTAATGTACAAAAGGGTCGGCCTTACGTCGCCACAACTTCAGTTCGTTTTCCTAAAAGGGCGATTCGGGCATGCAGAGAAGCGATCTTCTCGTGCCGTAGAGATTTTGTGCATGTTAGACATTCAATGAATTTTGTATTTTATGTAAGATTATATTTACTTGTGTGACCAACTAAAATGTATGTGCAGTGGAGTGAAGTTTTACTCTTTTTTTCTTAAAAAAGCCGATACAAAAACCTCTGAAGGTTGGTAGTTTTACTCAAATCGGTAAATAAAATAATTCATATTCTTTCTGAGTACATTGGGGATTCCTTTTCACCTACAAGTTAGTTAATTGTTAGTCTTTTTACCATGTTGAAGCCACTGCTTATTTTCAATTTCAGGTGCATTGGGATTCGAACCATCATGGTTCTGGCTTAAAACCATCTGATCCCTTCCGCTACGACGTGGCACGTTACAACTTTGTGTCTGTGCTTTGATTAATAGTTTTTCACAAGCTGAACACAACAGGATAACTAGCATTGGCGGATTTAGGGGGGCGCAGGAGGCGCCCCCCCCCCCCCCCCCCTACAGCCAAAATTTTCATTTTCATGCAGTTTTCCCCATTTTTGGGCGAAAATGGGTGAAAATTGGGTTGGTGCCCCCCTTATGGGAAATCCTGGATCCGCCAATGACTAGCCATTAGTTGACATCGGGTAATACTTTCATAAAGATAGGAAACATTACTGCATTTATTTAGCTGTATTAAATAACTATGTTGCTGATAGGATTTCTTAGAATAAAGATGGTGGAAGATGATACATGCAGACAAGACACAAGACAATACACAAGATTCCCATCTTGGCTGTGCAAATACAGAAAATAACATAGATGATCTATGTGTCAGAGCAACATAGCTTTGTCTTTGTAAAGCCTCATGCGGTTTACTGACATTAAAAGATCACCCAAAGCGCATGATTGTTACATACGATCGATTTTTTTTTTTTTTCTTTAATCATCGATTTTTTCTTGTTCTATTTATTTGCAACATAATACAAAAACAATTCATATGCAGGAAAGAGAATAATGAATCTACTGAATAGTGCTTGAGTCAGCTGTGATATTACCTCGATAGTCGATACTCCTGTCCCAGCATATACAAACAACAAGCATGCTGAATATAAATATTGGAATGGCAGTTTACACAAATTCATATTTAAACAAAACTACAGAACACGGGCACTTTTGGTCCTTTGACATTTCCGAACATTGTAGGTCTTGTTTGTGGTTATGTTTTGAAACGGCCATTTCAACACGTAAGGAAATGATCAAATGACATACCGAAACCCAAAATACAGTGACCCTGTTTTTCAGCGGTATCTTTTGTACAATCATTAACCTAATGATCATACCCGCCCTTTGCCGCAGTTGTTTAGCGTGAAGTCTTAACATTTCTGCTTTGGACGACATTTCAGCCGGAACAAATTAGAATGTTGATCAAAACATTTTGCTGTTGATGTATCACACAAAATGCCACCCAGTGGAACGGCCTTAGGACCGAATGTTTATGCTAAAATATCATTCATATTTGATTTTAAGGCACTATTCATTTACAGACGGTTCATGTTACAAATTTAACATGGTAAGACGTGTGGCACTGTATTTCTACCAAAAAGAAAAATACCTTTGACAGTGCTCTGAGAATATGTTCAAAATATCTATCCTTCAATACTGAATACAAATGTATGTGACAAAATAATCATGCAACCACAATCAATTCAATTCACATTTTCCGAGTTCTACACTATTCAACCTCCTAAACCTACTGCATGATTATTTATGAAAAGGCACATGTATTACTTTCCTCTGTTTTTGGTGTACTTACGATACCTTGTTCAGATTAAATTAACTAAGTTACCTGTTCTTGGATCAAATCTAATACATACTCGTATCTAAGTACTGTTATTTATTACTCAGTTAGGGCAGTCATTTATTTCTTGTAACAAGTACCCTTGATGCCTCTTGTTGTTACTGCTGACATTTCATTCGTCAATGTGGCAATGTGCTAAATGTCTCGTTTGATTGAATAACAATGAAACTTTTCCATTTAAACTAATAATCGAAGTTGATGTTGAGTAGAAATTGCTCTTTGCTGAATAATCTTTATGAAATCTGTCTTCTATAACTTGAGACTAACTTTTCAGCTGGGTTAAATTTTTGTTTCCTGTTATGGTGTCAACGAAAAGTTCATCTGTAATTAACTTTAAAATGCTATTCAGCACCATTTAAAGAAAATTAAAACATAAACTTACCCGAATAAAGTGTGAACACGCTCAATATGCACAGAAGTATCCTTACTGTCATCATGCTAAACGTATTCCGTTGATTATCGAAACATGGGTTTTAGTCCATTCCAAACCCTGAAAGTGTACTTAGAGAATTATTTCACATACTCGATGGGTAAATACAATTTTCATATAACATATCGTATCGTGTATAGGTACAATACAGTATTTTTCTGAAACAGTTGTACAAAGAGGAAGCGATTACGCTGTTACGTGTGCAGGGGTTTGATTTGTACAACTTGTACAAAATTTTCAACAATGCTGTTTACACTACACTTTGTAATTTTTTTTTATATCTCACGTTTTTGAAATGTATGTACTCGTACACACTTTGAATCCTCTATTTCAACTTTTGCTTCGTGGTAGGACAATATAAAAATTCATGCAAAAAATTAAGTATTTTTCAAATAAATCTTACTAAAGTAATTGGAAGTTATACAATCTAAACAAAAACTACAGGGTAGGAAACGAGGGCATGGGGCTGCATTCTCCATGTCATCTATTCAGCAGTAGACTGAATACTGGCAACAAATTAAACTGCTTACGCAGGTAAACATGATGAACCAGTCAACTAGCCAACCAATCAGGAAAGATGTCATGGAGAAAGCAGCCCTCGTTTCCTACCCTGTAGTTATAGTTTAGATTGTAGATCTTCCAATTTCTCCACATCAATGCCCGTGGTAAAAAGAATCGTCCATATTTTCTTTATTTACAAGGTTCATCTAAATATTGCGTCAGTGTGCAACGAACCAATACACATTTAACTATGTAAAGTATTACCTGCACTAAGGCATAACCCTAAACTTAATTAAATAATTCCGATTATCTGCGTCTAAAACATGATTAATAACTTTCCTCCTGCAAGCACTTGTGTAGTTGTCTGTGACGTCATCAAAATCTGTGCAGGTATATTTTGACCCAATCACAGAGTCAAGTTTCTGTAGAGTGCGGAACTAAAAGATGTCTGCGCCCATAGTGCAGTATGTAGTTGTCAGAGGAGATCTTTTAAAGACTTTAAAGTGGCCAGTTGGTGCTTTAATCGCTCAGGCATGCCATGCATGTAGTGCTGTAATGCACCTTTATCGTGACGATCCAAATACAGTTGAATATGTGAAGAATTTGGACTCTATGCACAAGATTGTTTTGGAGGTATGGACACGTCTTTTCCCGCATGAAACTTCTGACAGCCGTCATTTTGAAATAAGTATTTGGTTTTTGGATGACATACCGTAAATAAAGTTGTCAGTCAATTAGCCGCCCTAAATAGTTACAACTGGAACGTCTTCAACAGTTGTCACTCTATTAGGACCATACTTTTCTCTGTTGTGTCCGTCGTATTTCGTTATCAGTAGGGATCACCCTCAAATATAATGAAATTCCTTACGTATAATGAATTTCATTATATGTATAATGAATTTCATTATATTTAATGAATTTTTGTTTACATCTGGCATGACCTTGTTTTGATTAGGCTATTCAAAAGGTGTGATTCCATGCTGTGACACCCCTTCTTGGTGGGATGTTTACAATTGAATGTTTACAATCTAAGGTCAATCACAGCATGGAATCACACCTTCTGAATCACAAACCAATAAAACATCTCCATCAGTGCACTGTATTTCCTTGCTTTTTCAGGCACCAGATGAAGAAAGTCTTAAAAAGTTAGAGGAGACCCTGAAGGAGAACAATATTGACCACAAGCTGTGGATAGAACAGCCGGAGAACTTTCCAACTTGTCTTGCAACAAAGCCGTACCAAAAAGATATTATTCAGAGCTACTTCAAGAAATTCAAACTATACAAATAGTTATACTGTAGAAACAAAACATACATTTGTGAGAAGGTGTTTCAAGAAATCATGATGTTACGTCACAAGAGATTAGTGCAACTGGTAGTTTTCATCTTCCTCTGTTTTGTGCCTCAGGTACGACCACTTGAGCCAGTATCCACAAGTGTTGCGGTGATAACTGCCATTGCTGGCTCAGCCTTCTTTGCTGGCTATGATCAAGTTAAATGTCAATTTTATGAATGTTGTGATGCCGGCTGGATCAAACCAAACATTACCGGTTTGACATTAGCCTTGCAGAACAAGCTCCATGGACAACATTTGGTAGTAAATACTGCCGTCAAAGCCATAAAGGGTCATGTCTACAACAGCAACCCGCAAAAAGCCCTTGTACTGTCTTTCCACGGATGGACAGGCGGTGGAAAGAATTTTGTTAGCAAGATTATCGCCGAGCACCTTTTCGCCAAGGGAATGGAGAGTAAATACGTGCACTTATATGTTTCTACGCTGCATTTTCCACATGATAGCAAGCTTGAAACGTACAAGGATCGGCTTCGAGACTGGATAAAAGGAAACGTTACTCAGTGTGGGAAAGCTATGTTTATATTTGACGAAATGGACAAAATGCCAGAGGGACTGATCGACACTATAAAACCATACATCGATCATTACCCAGAGATCAATGGAGTGGATTACAGAAAATCAATTTTCATCTTTCTAAGTAATTCCGGAGGTAATGATATTACAAGAAAAACGCTTGAACATTGGGAAGCAGGACATGCACGTGAAGAGATCTCCCTTAAAGACATGGAAGAAGTCATAAATTTAGGGGCCTTTAACGAAAAGGGTGGACTGTGGCACAGTTCCCTTATTGAAAAGAACTTGATCAGTGCATTTGTTCCCTTTTTACCACTTGAACGTAGGCATGTAAAATTATGTGTCAGAGATGACCTGATGAATAAAGGCAAAGGCAAACTTGTCACCGAGGAAATTCTGAGCAAAGTCGCAGATGAACTTTTATATTTTCCCTCAAGTAACAAATTGTTTTCCAAGTCCGGATGCAAAAGAGTTTCACAGAAAGTCGATTTGATCATTGAAGATCTATCGTTTGATCAAATGCCACCGCCTATTAATGCAAAATCTACCCACGTGCCTACATAGTTAGTCAATGCCATTTACACTCCTCCCCGCTTATATCGATATTTTTGGCGCGGAAAAAAATATCGATATAAGCGGGATATCGATATAAGCAGAATCGATATAAGCGGGGAAAGTTGGTC
>JBCAUI010010602.1:0-10003 GCA_038406195.1 Haplosyllis anthogorgicola | reverse complement strand
GAACTTGTTTGGAACTGTAACTGTGAACTTGTAACTGCAACAACTAGAAGTACTACAATAAATACTGCAACTGAAGAGAACTGCATTTGGTTTATGTTCCTGAATATATAGCAATAAGAACTAGTGTCACATTAGTAATGGTTTAGAGTGTTGGGAATATTTAATACCAACATCCTATTTCATTTCAGTTGGACAGATCGAGCATCGACGGGCAAATTAGGAGGTGACTCGATTTAAAATCGAGTGCCAATTCATCTGTAGCACACATTACTAAAAGGTATGGGTCGTGTAGCTGTTAGTTTGTCCCAGAGTAGAGACTGAGGGTCGCGCCCCAAAGAAAAAAGCTAAATTCCATCTTGGTTTGATGGTTCATATGTCATCATGTGATGGTAAGGTGCTACAGTATCTGTTAAAGGGTGAGATGCTTAATATTTAGTATGACATCAGCAACCTCAGGTATCGTGATTTGTTGTAGCCAACCTGTAAGTTCATCCGAAGCGTGATAAACAACTCGGAGCGAAACGAAAGTAAGAAAACACCATTTTACCAGAAAGTGAGGCCGCTGTTAGAAACCCTCTTTCGCATTACATTTAAAGCGAACCTGCCGTATCCTTGTCTAGAAGTCCAATCATTATAACAACATTTGTGATTAAAGGTTTAGCGCAAAGTTAATTAGCCGACTGTAGTAAGGCTGTATTGACAGTACCCATGTGCTTTACCACACCCTGGTATCTGCAGCTGATCTGACACTGAGACCATGTCGAAAAAAGTTGCATTACATAACCGACTAACAGTTGGCAATAAAATCATTTAAAGTTTAATAGGTGGGCACCTGTGCCTATGCTAACTGCCGTTGCACATCCAAATGCCGTAGCAGTAACGTTGAAGGCCAGCCGCTGGGCACAAAAGAAACTGAGGGTTAGAGTCATGCCACAATTGTGCGGTAGATAATGGTAGATTATGTAGTCTTTGTGTTCGGCCCACACGAAACTATTTCAGGACTTTATCAAGAGATTTATTTTAGTCAAGGAATCTTTTAATGTAGGCTGAAATTTGCTTTTATGACTTTAGCTACTCATCTTGTTATTTACTGATGGATTGATGGAGGCTAATTATACAAGCTGGTGAAGAACTTTCCAAAAAAGTTCCCTTCAAATGATTGATATTGTGTGCTGAGCTAAAGCATGATTAGTCTTTCCCAGACAGAATTGATCAGAGAGTTTTACTATGAATTATGAATCAGTAAAGATATATCATTGGTTTCATTCTATCTGCTTGTTATTTTACTGTTTTATACGAATTTTATGACAAATTCAACAACAAAAGACAATAATAATGCACTGAGTGAAAGTCCACCAATCAGAAAAAATCTTGGCTGTCTACGGAAAATACCTCTTTTGTATTCCCGAGCCTATTCAGTCGAAAAATAAGTGTGATCCCAATGAATCAGCTGAAGAATGCATCACATACCCAATGTACATGCCAATAGTGTATCGCTAATACTTGATGCTAATACTTTTGTCAAAAAAGTAAATGTCTTTATTATTCAATTGGACTTTTAACAAATTGATGCGGAGTAAATCTGCAATAAGATGTCATAGCCATGAGTGTGGCTTTTATTCTAAAGTGTGCAACATTTTTCCCCGCTTTACCACACAAGGATATGATACATCGTCTTGAGCAATATAATAATGTTCTACTAAAGATAAGTGTGACTTTCTGCGGTAAAATCTTAAACACTCAGAGGACTTAACATCTGATAGGTCCAACATTAAAGGTCTCCCTCGTGTCATGTATGGAAACAGGTTCATAAGCACAAGATGACTGCCATGTTTGGAATCCTTGACATTTTGTTCTTCATGCTATTGCCTGGACATGATAAAAGATGGAGTAGAACATATTTTAATATTGTCTTCTCTTTGAAATTTAACGTGGATCTCATTTTTAGACCAGGGTCCATGATTTTCAATACGTATTTCAAGTCATGCTGAACCAACTGATAAAAAACAACTACTTCGGTAAAAACACATTCTTGATCATTTTCATTAAATCCAACATAATTTACAACCTGGATTGTTTACATTTGATGCCTGGTTCATTTAGATACAATTTATTGTTAACTATATCACAAATGTATTTACACAGTCACTACTTTTTCTATTGTTGTAGTTATAGATATTCAGGCAACACAGTCCTCCAGCCGTTGGGAATATCGTATTTCAAGTAATGTAACCGTAGATTTCACTAAATTGTGAGTCTCACCTGAATAATGCAAGTAACATTGACGCCTGTAGAATATTCCATTATCCTATGGTGGTAAATGATAAATACATGTATATACCTGAGTCACGTCCGAGCGAGATATTATCTAGTCGATTTGTTTATATACGTTTTAAAAAGATTTGATGAAAATAGGTATTCAACTTACACCTTTTTATTATAGTTTTTGCTAAATGTAACACTTGTAAATTTAGATTGTTATAAGCGTTTGTTTTGGTTGTAACAAATTACCGACACTTTATCTTGAATTTATGTAGATTTTACAATGAGTTACCCTACATCTCTCATAACGGAATAGCTCAAACTCTTTTTACATACAAGCAAATCAACAAGTGAATATCTCATTTTGAAGTGACTGAGCTTATGTTTCCTTTCATCTGGCCAAACTTTTCAACAAAGACTATCAAAAACTACTTTATACATACTGGCAAATTGTATCTTTTTTAGATATCTCTTGAGATAAAATTTGCAAAGTTAAATTGTATTTCAACCTATTTTGCAAAGAAAGTTTAATCCCTCAAAAAGGCAACTGTTATGTTCTCCACAAATTTTAAGCTGAAGCACAGACACTCCATAAGATAATGGGATTAAACATATCATTACTTCCTTGTCTGCCTGCTGAATTAAACAATCCACGAAAATCGCATCCTGATGCGTTTGTATAAATAATGTCATTGCTGACTGTCACAAAGGCTCAACAAAGTGATTGAATGTGCTAGGTTCAAGTAGTGGAAAAAATGAATATCATTAACAAATGAACCAAATAAGAGGCAATACACAGACACAGACATGTACTATTAACCGTGTACATATAGTATCCAAATGGTGAGAGATTCAGCTGATCTTACTCATTGCCGTAAAACGAGATTGTCAGATCATGCATAGATCACATAGCACGTAACTATGTAAGATAAACAAATGCGGCCAATTTTCCCTGAAAGTAAGTGTCAATTAACGTTATTAGAATTACGTGGGCACTCCCAACCTTCCAACCCTCCATTAAAAAGTAGCTTCGAACAAATTGCTGGATCCGCTACTGGCGCAGTGTGGGGTTATTTTGTTCCTAAGCATTCTCAAATTGATATATCAGATTTCAAGAGGTAAATGTCATGTATAGTAACAAAGCAAGCTGATATATTTTTCGCAGCAAATGATACTGTAATGGATGTTTTTTAGATTAAATCACGAATACCCTTGACAAAAGAAAAACCATTCCCTTTTGAAAAAAACCCAGCTTTAGCGCTCATTTGTAACATTATAAATCGGTTTTCGTATCGAATCTGTCCTGAAAAATACTACCATGTAACACAGTCTAGACACAAATGCAGCCAGATAGACTAATGATATAAATATACAATGCTTAATGATGGTGCTCTTTCACGTACATCGATCTAGATGACATACTAAATACAGTAATTTCCCGAATACATTGATATTTTACAGCAGTTGTCACAAGTTGCTTTCACGTGGTATGACAAAGGATACCTTGACTGTATCATCTTGCATTAATTTTTGTAATAATAGATCTACTGCCTAATTGCATAATTGATTGCATATTATTAACATTTTATGAGATTACAATAATTACATTTACGATGAATACTCCCAATTCTAAATGGCATTAACTAATAGACTCCTAATACTTAGGTGTTACGTTGAAACACAAAAGGAAATCTCTCTCCTACAAAGACATGTTGGCAATTGTGCACTTGCTTAATTAGACTTATGCCAATATCAGCTTTATGTGATGCAAGTAATGATCCATTAGCTGAGCCATCTTTTTACAAATTTATCATTCAGTTGCTGAATCACATGTTGCTTTCGTACTTTCACATTTTCTATTATACGAATTAAACAAAGATAAATATGTGTAGAATTAAAAGTTCAGAACATGATTGGGAGGCAAAAAAACTTTCATAATTTAGAGCCTGAAAACCTCAATTCGACAGCATTTTACACCCATACGTTACATTAAACAAAGTGGTTTTAAATGTATTTAATTATCACCCTGTTAAAGATAACAAAAAATTAAATGACGTAACATACCTTTAATTTTACTGGCACCTGCTCAAGTCATCAGGCTTAAGTTTCTAGTGTAACAAAGTCATTTTATTTAAGGTTTAATCCTACAACCAGCACATAATTTTCAATTTACTGTCAATAACTTAAGACTATACTATAGCTAAATTCACAGCAGTATCTGCATTATATTCAAGCGAGTAACAGAGGCTACTTAGTTCCAGCAGCTTCGTTGTGGCAGCTTCCACTCGTAAAGCTGGGCTTATGTTCTTCCTGCAGGATGCTACTAACCATATTCATAACTTTTGGGCTCACATTCTGATTGGAATTACATGGTTACTGTTCAAATATTATTCAAACCTGAAGTACAAAGTAGAAATTGGATATCTAAACAAGAATAACAACTAGCGCTGTCTTGCTTATTTACATTTTAGTTTCCATTGAGTCAGCTTTAGTTTTCAAAATTGATATCATTGATAACAAAGAAGTAATGTCTTTTTTTATCGTTTAAATCATTGTAGCAGTGATGGTGTATATTTATCATTTCTCTGTACACTAGCTTGTGCTAGCAAAATATTATCAACAAACAGAGGTCGTCGAATTGAAAATAACCAAAATTCCAAATCTGAGAAAATGATTCATGGTTCAGCTTAGAGTCACAAGTATTTGACACTACTAAAATATAATTGAGTTCTCTGCATTTTCAACTGCGCTAAAATTCATTAGTCGATGAAACAAATTGCACCTACATAAAATTAAGTCACGTTCAACCTTGAAATTAAATCCTTTTAATCAGACTACTTGCCAATTTTAGTCTCTTGAGAGCAAAAAGTTTGTCTTACTTCTTTGTTTCATACTAATCATTATTCGTCATGATCTACATTGACGGCTGCAATGATAGCAGTGGTTTCTTTACCAACAAAATGTCACACAAATACTACCAGTTCAACATTTTGCTTTTAACAGGATAGATCTATTTGAAGAAATGAACATGAATAGTCTAAGGTTGTGCTTTTCTACCGAATACAGTCACAGGGAATGGTCCCTACGATTTCCTGATCCATGCATAAAACCATGGCCAAGTGAAGATTTGTATGCGGTACAGATAATAGTGAACAATTGTGAACAATTATCTAATACTTCACCCCATGAATGAACACAAACATTGATACACTCTTGCTGGATTTTTACAAACTTCATAAAGAAAATATTCATTTTGCACACGATTTAAAATTCACCTTGTACTGTTTCCTCAAAAGCCCACTGATGTGGTTTATTTGTTAGAAAACAAACCTTAAGCTGTTGTCTAATAAAAATTGAATCTAACACTAGCATTGTCCCGTTTACACAGGGAAGCGCCTATCTGGTTTGTTTGTTTACAAAGTTTGAGCTACTCTGTTTTTGTGTAAAATTTCTTGTGAGTCGTACATAAGTTGAGACAAATACCTCGAAAGAAATTTCATGCAATTGAATCTTTCATACCTAAGAATGGAACGTGTAGCCTGTGTTTACTTTGTTGCTTTTCCGCTCTTTTCCGCTGCGGAAATGTCTGATTGATCTGAGTGGATAACTATTTTGAGTACTGTGGCCTTCATGCTGGAATATTTTAGTATCTGCATACATCTTGAATACATTCACAGATGTGCAAATGACTACACACTAACAACATCACTCTTGCATTGGGAAATTTTGTGTGACAAAAAAGTGAATTGCTTGATCTTGACCAATAAATGCGACGAAAGCTAACAAAGGCTACACACTAATTAGACCCAAAATGAATTAAAGTGAGTTGAAACATGGAGATCACAATTCATGTTTTAAACAACAATTACAGTAGACAGTGTTGGCCTACATGATAGAATCACAAATCTTCCAACACTCTGGGGACTCAATAATCTTGTGAGCCCATCATGAATGTTTTATTGTCTGCCTTGCTGGTGTGTACTGTCTTGCTGGTATGTTCCTCATTTAGCCGAGTTGAGGCACCTGGTGCCAATTTGAAAAAAATTCAAAAATGAAAATGAAAAGAAAATTTAATGGCAAGAAAAAATTAAATTTCTACAAAAATGTACACATATTAAAGAGATTAACCGTCTTATAACACTTTCTTTACAAGGTATTAAGTTATTGAAACTGAAATTGCTAATTTAAATTTGTCTCAAAAGTAAGGGAGCTCAATTAGAGAACATGCCTCAACTTGGCAGTTTAATAAATGACTTTCTAAAAGGCCTCCGTTGGTTGCTTGGGTTACTGATTCATTCACTGTATACCTATCTAATATTTGTTGCAAATCCTTCAAGTCAATTTAGATCATGTAGATACTTGATATGGTTAATATTCAAGTCAAGCTACTGAATCAAATGCCTGATCTCTTTACTGAGAGAAAGCTGAACTTAAGGTATCAAATCACATTTCAGTTGTCATTTAGATCTTCGTCTTCAAGAGTAGCTTTCTTTGTAAAATTAGGTATGGTAAATGTAAGACTACAATTGTGCTTATTTTTTACTGTTGTATCTTCTGTGTAGCAACTCTTTTTATTTTTACTTTCTAATTTCGGTAAATTATCAATGTATTTTTCATACACTTCCCATATTTCAGATCATGAATTTTTTATCAATTTCATGACAAGGCTGAGTTCCACGCTGAGATATTAGTCGCCGCAATAGCCCAATATGAAGTTCAACTGTTGTAGCACGTTTACGCATTGATAGCAATTTCACGATTTGTGTTCCTGGTTCAGCTCATTGTCTCCTATTTATTTTATGAACTATTTTCAACTTGCTATCTTGTTATGAATAAATATAATAGTAACACAGTATTAAGCCAACAGTTACGCACATGATGTAACTTGACTCTCTTTCTGTAAACATTGCCGAGAAATAAGTAAATGTTTCTAGTTTCGATAAATTTAAAGCAATACTCACATCAATTAGAAAAGGCACATCTGCTATTAAACATTTCTAGTTGAATATCGGTCTATTATCCTGGGTATCCCATAACTATAAAAAGGTGGTTTTGAGAAGAGCAGTATCAATACCATATATACACTGAAGCTGTATTCATGCACAGTCACTGGCCACAGTGGATCTGATATGAAGTCCTAGGAAAGCCGCTCTACAAGGCTTTTCCCCCTACTCTTGACTCAGCAGCTTCAAGCTTTGATTACCTACCTTCTTATCTACAGTAAGAAAAACAGCTCTTTCCATCAGGTCCATGAAAATACCCATGGTCAGGCTTAGCCGTTTTTGTAATATTTTCCACCTTTTAGATTTTTCTGGGCTGTGAACATTTTTGACATTGTAGTAAGATCGACAGACTGAGTCAATATAGCGTAGAGATGGGACTATTATGTTTCATACCAAACTAAGGACTTTTTTTAACTCCCCAGTGGTTTTCTTAAAGTGTTTGTCGAATCTTTCAGACAGATACTGATCTTCTGAATGTTTTCAAACCCAGTGTGGTTTTGCTCGATGGTTTTGTAAGGTTGATTTATTGCAAGATTAAGTCGATTTATACATACCCTTCTAATGTATTGTTATTTTAGAATTCAATGCAAGTAAACGTGTCAACGTAATTCGTATGGGAAAACAATGTGAATATGTATTTTTATTGAATACGTCTGTCCAGAACTAAACTATAATTCATTTGGTTACTTCGTTTGTTTACAACTTTGGATGGGTCTTACCGAAACCATGGGTTTAGAATTAGGAATTACGTTATTTATAATTATGTTAAGAGCGCCTTTTTGCAATGCCTTCGTTCTCTCAATTCTGCATCTGAGTACAGAATTATGCACATAAGAGTATTCCGCAGAAGACCATTATACAAAAGAAGATTGTTACCCTAAAATATATTTGATAGCCTTAAATATTTAGGTTTTAGTAAAGATTATTCAACGACTTAAATATACAAAGTCCCCTGAAGCATTTTGTTTCAGTTGAGACAAGGCTAATAAGGCATTGGTGTTGATGGCCAAAGTTAGTCTCGTCCGTAACAGTGTGTACACTGGGTTTAACGTCATAGTCAACCAAAAGCACATAGACTAAAATAGACTTAGTTGGCTAAACCTTGGTCTTGCGCTACAGGTAGCTTGAGTAACCTCTCCTAAGATGTAACAGAATTCAACACAAGCCTAACACGCTGTACTGTGTAATTAATTTAAACCAATTATCCCACTCAACTGATTATTTTATGACAACATCGAACAGATTTTGGTAGATTGGTGCACCTTAAATTGTTGCCCATCTCTTTTCTTGGCAGTCTAATAGATTTAAGTGCCCGTTGGTTCATATTGTTTGTGTTTGGAAGCAATAAAATCAGATTTAATACTTTCAAATTTTTTGCACGAGATCCGTTGCAATAATACTTAAATTAACTTAATCAAATTAACAGCATCAAAAAAACTCCTTTCCTGATCGTGAGTTTGATGTAAGTAGACGTAAAACAACAGCTTTATGTGAAATACATAAATAATAGATCACACAATTCTCTCCCCGGGACAAAGTAATGACGATTCGCATGTTGAATCGCAAGGGATCTCAGTACTTTCTCTTTTCTTTTTTCATACAGGGCAAACTTAAGTGAAGCAATTTGGTATTTGCACCTTTTGTGAAAGATGCTCTTCTTGTTTTATTACTATTATTTTTATTTGTTCCTGTTTTTGCTTTTGGCCTAAGCTTTAGGTATATGGAGCGGTGGACATAAAGCTTAGCTGAAGTAACAAAGTCTTTCTTGATCATTGTCATTTCATTGAATTCATTCGAGAAATTCCTATCCATGTTGAAACAATGGAATTTCATCCTGTGAGCATGAAAGCGTTGGATTCTGTTGTATGCAAATGGTCCCAAATTTCCAAGAGTTTGGGAGCTTCAAGACAATAGATATTCAGGCACAGTAAGAGAGTGTAGGACGTCAAATCCATAATGACACAAGGGTGTTATCCAAATTCATAGTACCAACTTCGGAAGTCTCATTGACAGACCGTTGAAATCATTTACACCGTGAATACGTTGTGGACACATTGCGTAAAAGTAAAATTTAATTTGTTGCAAAATTAAAAACGAGAAGGCACTCATGGAAACTTTTAGTTGGGATATCCAGGATATAACCTTAATTAAAAAACGAGAGTTAAAACTACAATATTTAATTATAGGGCAGTTATTTATATCACTCAAAAAAGTTCTGAGAAAGAATAAAGTAAACCCATGAGTTTTTTAACCTGAAAGTTAGAATCAGACCAAATACATTTGCACTTTTTGTATCAATTTATCAAAGTCTAAAGATAGCCCCTTGAATAAAGCAGGGACTGGACAGCTTTAACTTCATACCAACATCCTGAAAGTGGCAATTAGCAAAAATGTACAACTGTATAATGGTGGTTTCTATGGGAATCTGTTGAAACGTCAGTGATTCATTGTTATTTCCTCCGAACCAAATCACCACAAGGACGGTTTTCTACTTTTATTGGTACAAACAAATAAGCCTACACCCGGGAGATAGCCAGATAAAGAAGACCAATAGAAGTATTGGCCGAATCTTCTGAATATCCGACTGCGGTGAATGAAACCATTTAGTGCCAGAACAGCAAGGGTGGTTAGGTTGATTAGATTCCTCTCGGACGTAGTTTCTGTATTTCTAGGTGAATTCATCTCAATCCGATAAATGTATTACTTGTGAAGTAAGTACTTTTCGACAGTATCACACT
>JBCAUI010010591.1:0-10003 GCA_038406195.1 Haplosyllis anthogorgicola | reverse complement strand
AGGAATATGTGTGGGTATCCAATTCAAATATGTTGCAATTAGTCATTGTTTGGGTATCGAATTCAGGTTCAATATCCAATAAGATTTAGCGTTTGGGTATCAAATTCAGAAATGCAGCTGAGATATCTGAGGGTCTCTGTTTCCCATGTGGGCGGTAGTATTGGTATGGTTTGGGTAGAGAGTTATTTTAATTTGCCACGAATTTCGGTGAGAATTGATGACATCCAGCCAGGATTCTTCCATTTAGATGAATCTAGGGCATTTGCATTGTTGAGTCCAACCCCGGTGGTGACATCACTGTGGAAAGTAATGAACAATGTGACATCATGATTGAGCATTCTGGTGATGACATCATCATGCCTACATCATTTAGGTCAGTCCCCGTGTGCTATTTAAGCAAGTAGCACCCATGTATTGGGGATACTCATCCACGAGTGTCCATTGGGTAAACATCATGCACCATCCCCTGAGGTCCATCTCTATGGGAAGTTTCAATTGTACAACACCCATCTTATTCTTTTTGTCAATCTACACACCGTGTGTGTAGACCCGGATCCTGTTGGGTCCAGGCTTTTATGTTTGTAGGAGTTTAGTATTGTTGACTGCCATATTGAGGTCAGATAAAGCCACAAAGTAAGCCACTACAATGGGATTGCCAACCCTTCAAGATGGCTGGGGATAGAGACACAGAGCCTAACAATCTCTGTCCACTGCCATAACCTTGAGGCCTGATAAGCATAGTGGCTCCCCACTACAAAAACTTGGCATCCCTGGGTGGGCCAAGTCAGCTGAAGAGTTTGAAAACATCTTCCAGATTTGTGGCCACAGCTTCTGTGAGCCAACGTAGACTGCAATCTATGCCTTAATTGTCATACAACTGAATGAGGTCAGACCCTGACATCCCAGGGGTGACCGGATACCTAAGGTAGTGCTGCCCACAGGTGGCTATGTCAGGGACACTGACTGACTGTGTCTGGCAGAGTAGGACAACAACTAGTAGTAATTCCTTATTAATTGGGCCCCGGTGCCTGTTTTAAACCCAACAAAGAATTGGCAGCATATCCACTAGGATGAACTCTGATGGTTCACTGATGGACCAGTCCATGGAGGATCATCACCCTGGAGGTGAAGAGACTGCCACTGGGGATAATCTAGAAGAAATGGTGGTGGAACCCACCACCACAACACTTGTGGAGACAGGAGTGGAGTGAGCCGAAGTTCCGAAGGCTCCCGAAGCACCAGCAGAGGTTGACCAGAGGCTGAACCTCCCCAACCAGGGGAGGATCCCACCCATGGGGCTCCCCCAGAACCAATATACACTCTGGGTAGTCATCTCGAAGCTGTTGGCTGATGGGGAATTCCATCCCCTGGCCCATCACCTATGGAACACAGAAGTACTGGGGGACCCCATATGGACCGAGGTCCCAGAGGTATATGAGATTGTGTTTCTGGACAATCAAACTATGATATTGTTCTTCAGGTGGAGGCTTGAAGGAGAGGGACTCAGTCCGGAGGACACTGCCATCTTTCAGCCAGACTGACGGTCAGCTACTGACACTGGATCAGGCACACTATTTCACTAAATGCTGTCCAAATACCCATAATGGCCACCCAACAGCAGGCAGCCCATGCCATCAACCAGGCCCAAGATCAGGCTGAGTGACAAAGGAAAGCAGCCCAGGACTGGGTTGCCAATGCCGACACAGCTGCCTATGCTGTGAGATGACCCCTCAAAGCACCAGGATCCCCACTCGGTATCAGGGGGAATCCTGACTCTGGAGAGGATGACACTCTGGTAGGAGCTGACCACCCTGACATTGCCCAGGACCATCTGGAAGAGCTGGACCGGGAGATGGCTGATGCTGGTGGGGTCTGTGCAGAGCCCTGCCAGAGGCCACTGGCCAGTAAGGGTGGGAAGCCCACACCAGTGATACCCCCCATCATGCCCAAGGGGGAATTGGGCAGTTGCCCTGCACAAAAGACCAGGCAGGGCCCAGAGGCTGGGAGGCATCCCAGATGCCAGCCATCACCAAGTCCCTCTCTGTCACCCAATAGGGGGCTGGAGGAAGCAATTCTGGTTGCTCCTTGGTGACAGGGGCTTCCTCTGTGAGCCGTCATTCCTAAAGATGTTGGAGAGATTGTGGGGAACACCATGGATGCCACTGGAGCCTTAGTGGCAACTGGGTCAGTACAGTCAAACTGGAGATGTTAACCACTGAGTCTGGGATCACAGAGTACTTGATTTGGAGGGAGTCTGTCTGAACATGCCAGGAAACTGGTTTTAAATCCTCAGTGATACGGAGCCAGATTCTGGGCTCTGTGATGAAGATAAAGGGCATGGCCCAGATGCAGAACATCTGCACAGTCAATGGCATGATTGCATACCTTGACAGACTTTTCAAGATCTCGGGAGACTATGACTCTCTTATCTGGGACCTGTATGCAATGCGTCAAGGGTCAAGGAAGTCCGTGGCAATGTTCACAGCCCGGCTGATGGATCAAATAGCCTGATCCAGGAGGGCCACCCAGATAAGTTGATGGAAGGAGACACTGACCAGATAGCCATAGACTGACTCTATGGAGGTTTGAAGACTGAATTGAAGAATGCACTGTCGTACCTCCAAGATAGTCTTCCTGATTATACATATCAGGAGTTCCTCAAAATAGTCTGCTTGAAGGAGATCAGCTGGGAGCAGCAGAGTACCCATCAGCAGCTGGATGCAGGCTACCATCGAAACAGTGACCAGGGGGACCATTGACCCTATGCGAGGGGCCACATGGCCTCGACTGCCGCTCTTCCCGGAACTTCCTATATGACCTCCAGATTAGAGACTGAGGAGGACACTGACAAAGGGAGCCTGGGGAGTACAGGACTCTCCAGGGTCAATGCCCAACTTGCTAGGTTGATGGATTGGTACAAGGACAAGAAACAGTAGTGTTTCAATTGCAGGTCTACTGACCACCTGATCCAGGAATGTCCCGAGAAAGGTGGGGCCATGAAGATGTATTTAAATGGCAACTGGGGTTTGGGGAAAGGAGTGCTGACCCCACAAGGACAGGTTCCCCCACCCCCAGTCAAGGACTGAGCTGGGGGCCCAAGCCAAAGTTAAATTGGCATCAGGGAAAGACTCCCTATGTAAATGAAGATGCAGTAGGATAGTGGATGGGCATGGAAAACATCAGCCATGTGATGATTGATGATGAATCCTGCTTCGCTGTGTTGGACACCAGAGCCACTGTCAATCTCATCACCCCAGGGTATGCGGCCTCCCATAACCTGAAGGTTTACCCACTCACCGACCTGACACATGAGGGGGAGTCTTCAATAGATGGGATCAGGGAAGCCAGTTTTAATATAATAGGCTATGTCATCATCCGAGTGCAGGTTGATGGGGTGTCTGGGTATGACAAGGACACAGTGGCACTGGTGTTGCAGAATGATACAGATTTTGATTGCCACATGCCAGTCTTGCTTGGAACCATCACCCTGGACTGGGTTGTACAAGTCATCAGGGAGAGTGAGATAGATGCATTGGCAGTGCCTTGGGCTATGGCCCAGGTGGCATCTCTGCTGCAGACCAGGAGAGTCTTGGTGCAATGGGCATTGGCCCAACAGAAGGGACAACCACCCTTGAGGATGCAGCAGATATACTGAAAGACCCTGAGACAGCTGCTGTCCCCATGGAAGATGAGATGGCCGAGATGAAAAATGATCCATTAGAATATGAGGAGGTTGTCCAGGCTAGGATGGACCATACCCTACCCCCATTCGGAAGAGCTATAATTCAGGGACGGGTTGACCATATGGTCCTTGAAGGGAGGCTATGGGTATCAATGACAGAATTGCTGCCAGAGGAGGGACACCTACCCCTGGGAAAAAGGTTCTGGTCATTGTACCAATTCCTGAAGTGAGGGTCAAAGAAGGTGCATGTTGTCTTGGAAAATATGACCACCATCCCTCAAGTGATCAAAGCCGAGGCCCCCATAGCAATGGTTCTGTGGCCAACGAGGTCCCTGAGAGTTATGTCTTGCCAGAGACCATCCAGAAGTTAGACGCAGACCTTGGGATGTGGCCTGAACCATTGGATGCAGGCTTACCTGAAGAAGAACAGAAGGACAGGGTCCTGGAGAAGCTTGACCTGTTTGGCCTCAAGGTCTGCCCCCCCCCCACCTCCAGGTGAAGGCCCAGGCCCTGCTGTGTGAGTTCTCAGATGTCTTTGCCTTGGACTGGTCTGCACAGAGGTGTCTCAACACGAGATACACATCGACGATGAGACTCCAATCAAAGAAAGGTTCCATAGGATCCCACCCCATCTGGTGGACAAGGTCCAGGAACACCTGAAGGTGATGCAGGAAGCTGGAGCCATCACACCCAGCAACAGTCCATGGAGCAATGCTGTGGTGCTGGTCCGGAAGAAGGATGGGGGTCTCCGGTTTTGCATCAACTTCCGGAGACTAAACAAACGTACCCGCAAGGATTTGTACCCTTTGCCCCATATTCAGGAGATGTTAGACAACCTGGTGGGGGTGTGGCTCTTTTCCTCCATTGACTTCTTGTCCAGGTTTTGGCAGATTCCAATGAGCCCCAGCTCCTGGATCTACACGGCTTTCACGGTAAGAAATCTGGGGTTTTTTGAGTGCTGTAGGATGCCTTTCAGTCTTTGCAATGCCCCTGCCACCTTCCACCGATGTATTCAGAATGTCCTAGGTGAACTAAACCTGACCTGACCTCATTTACCTGGACGATGTGATTGTGTACTTGTGCAGGAGCACAGTCTCCGGTTGAAGCCTTCCAAGTGCAAGTTTTTTCAGTCAGAGATCATCTATCTAGCCCATCACATCTCATGAGATGGCATCCAACCCAGCAAGGACAATGTGAAAGCCATCAAGGAGGTCCATGAGCCCATGAGCTATATGGAGATACGGTCCTTCACCAACCTAGCTGGGCACTACCAGAGGTTCATCCCCAGTTTCTCAAGGGCAGCCTGCCCCTTGCCCAACTACCTATGTGGAGAGGGAGCCAACAAGAAAAGGGAAAAAATGACGCTGTCACGGAAGGCGAGGGTCACATTCCAAAAATTTAAAGATGCTCTGACCCCTGAACCCATGTTGCAGCTGGCTCAGTTCAAACAGCCCTTCATGCTGCATACAGATGCCTCCAAGATAGGACTGGGAGCTACCCTCCAACAGGAGGATGATCAGAAGAGACTGCACCCAGTTGCCTATGAAAGCTGCACACTTCACAAGCATGAGAAGAACTACCATTCAAGCAAGTTGGAGTTCTTAGCCCTATTGTGGGCTGTGATGAAGCATTTTAAGGAGTATTTACTCCATGTGCCTTTCATAGTCAAGACCAACAACAACCCGGGTCAAAAGACCTTTCACAGACCAGTCACTGCTCCTGCACACCAGCAGGACTTGCTTCAGGGTGTGGGTCCACTCGCACACATTGATGATCTTCATGATGTTTTGGGCCTGGTTGCGGTCCACCCAGTGAGGTCACAATGGCATGTCCTCATGGAGAGTCTGTACTTGGCTAGCTTGAGCCATTCAGTATGCCAGTTGCAGTTCAGGATCCATATCCTCAGTGTCATCCTGCAGGTCCAGCTTGTTATTCTTCATGAGCATGGAATGAAGGGCCTGTACAACACTCGAGTCTTTGTCCCAGAAGTACTGTCATTTTGACTTGGGCCACCTGGTGACCTCTTCCTTGGCTCCCTGTGTGGATGCAGCCTGCATGAGCCAGTTGTGATGGGATGGTCAATCATCATCTTTGTCCCTGTCATCATCAGAGTCATGCCCATGGGGAGGGCAGGGTTTCCTGTTCTTTGATTCTTGATGGTCATCGACCAGGCTCCTGTCTTCATTGTCAGAACTCTTACGGGACATCTGACTTTGTTTGTGGCCTCATCTTCCGAGGAGTTGGACATGAATGAGAAGTGCCCTGTGTCATCTAACTTGCATTTCTTCTTGCTGTGATTGGCTGTTGACTTCTTCCTTTTGTGTGAGCTCTTCTTGATGGAGCCCGTCAAGGTTTTCTTTGGAGTGGACTTCTTCTTCAGGGTGGAAGCCAGAACAGGAGTCACTGACTGCCCAGATGGCATGGGTCTGGCCCAGATGGCATGGGCGGTGGAACCATCTCAGTGATTAATGTGTCCTCATCATCATCCAAGAGGAGGTTACAGTACACATTGACACAGCCCGGTGGTGGTGGGAGGGCAATGTTTTGCAACCTCTGCCAGAGGTTATGGACCCAGAACTTTGGTCCCTCTGAGGCTGGTGGGAAGACCTGTCCAGACTGCCCCCAGGGCTGTCAATGGATCTGCTCCCACCACCCACATTTCCACTGGGGATGCTTGTACCAGCAGCACAAATGTTGGGCAGTAGAGACCAAAGAAGGCTTCATCAGCCACTACCAAATGCATGTCAATGGAGTTCCAGGGGAAGTGCAGAGGAACCAGAGGTTTTTCCCATGGTGAAAGCAACCTGTACCCATCCAGGATGTGGGAAAGGGCTGAATGGCTTTTGTACTCATGCAGAATCACCATCCTACTGGACACAGTGTCTAGTCTGGCTGACAGGGTCAGGCTGGCCTGGTGGAACTACATCTCACACTCTGTAAGGACTTCCTCCATCTGGATCCTCTGTTGGGCAGCCATGGCCACCCAGCTGTTGGATATGCTTGTTCCAAGGGCACGGCTGAGGTCCATTGGGGACTTGTCCTTGTTGGCCTCATATACCATCCACAAGTTCTCACTGGCCACATGGAATGAGTTCTCATACATCTGGTTCAGCTTGAAAGCCACCCTGATGTCATTCAGCCACATCGTGTGGAGATTATGGAGGTAGTCCGTCATGGCCCTCATCCTTCATTGATTAAGGCCATTTCTGTTCCATTCATGGCTTCATATTGGGATACCAGACTGTCAGCCAAATGGGAAAATTGGGTGGGCCAAGCCCCATTGCAGCTAAACCCTTCACTGATGCCAAAAGTGAAGTTCATGTCAGCTGGACAAACATAATGTCTGAGGTCCAGTGTGTTCTTGGCACGGCCATTGGGGTGGAAGAAAACCATGCAGAAGACATCCCCATTGAGGCTGAGGCTCTTCTCAGGACCTGTGGATGGGGGCATGCTGACAGGGGCTGTGGGATGCATCTCTGATGACTTCACAGTGTTCAGGTCCACAATTTTACTGTTGGTGTAGGTATCAAGTGGCATTATGGCCATGTTATCAAATGTCTCTAGCATGCTGTTGATGACTATGTTTTGGAGGCCACACATGGGCAGATCCCCCTTGTCTTGGAACTGGAGCAAGGCCTTCCCCATCCCAGGTTCCGTGAGATGGACGAATACAGCCATCGACCTTCCATGACCTTGTGCGAGTTTGGGCCATTGGCTGGCTCTCATCTCCAAATCAATGTGCACGAGGATACTGGGGACCAGTAGTCCCTTCTTAGCAGATTTTATGAGAGCACACATGGCCACGCAGATAGGGACCATCTCCTGTTGTTTGGCCCATGAACATGTGCAGCAACCATATATCAGCCAAAGTGGCCCAGGTTGATGAGGTCTTCCATCATGGACTTGGATCTCACCTCCATTTGCATGCATGGAACCAGGGGGAGAACATTGAGTGTAGACCAGTCTTGCACATTTGATGCCTTGATCTTGGACAGATCCCACCAAATTGCTCTGTGTCATTCGTGGCTAGCCCTTACAGCATCTGTGTTGCTGGGGGCCCTGGGCTCCAGCTGCATCTTGGCCATTGGTGGTGTTGTCAGCCATAGGATCATTTGTATTTCTAGTCATACATAGCTTGTGGGATGGAGGAGTGTGAGCAAAAGGAGGGGTGTGTGGGTGCACCTCTCAAAATCCTCATGATCCTACAATGGAAATGATATCAGATTAGTCCGAGGAGTATACAGATCCCAGGACCCCCATGGGGCCAAGGCGAATGTTTGAAAATCAAGATCTGGCCCTGTAGTTAGTTAATCTGGGGGAGTATGACCCCTGCACCTGCACAGGAGAACCACAAATGGTGAAATCCTGACTGGCACACACCCACCCATACAAGAGATGGACCCCAGTGGTATCTCAAAGGACGGATGCTGGGGGCCGTTATTAGGGAGTAAAAGAGATACTCACAGAGGAGTCTTCTGACATGTTCCTTTGATGAAATCCAGCTTCAAAATGACCTTCCCCACAGGGTGTAACCTCCAAGGTAGGGGTAGGACAAACATGAGGCTGAGCCTTGTGTTGTCATGATGATGTCATTGGTCCTATAAAGGGAATCTCCACAGGGATCCTGGCTCATATGGTGCCAAGACATCGAAGAACCAACATCCCTGGGAAAAATGGAAGAGCTGGAGGACACATTCATGTCAGTAGATGGGTGGTCACCCTCCGGGCCCACTGCAGACTCCATCCTAAGGGACCATACTAGGAGTGCCCAGCAGGACAGATGTTAGCCCCCATCTGCACTTACCCACATACCAGGTGGGGCCGTGGATGGGATGGGGTCTGTGTTAATTGGTCAGTAGGAGAACTCTGTCTAGGCATCATTATATGAGGACAGTTTCTTTTTCAGTTTGATGCTACACCAGAGGGCAGAGGACCCAGATGTCAGCCTTACCCCATGCACTAAACCGAACGCATATGAAGGGCACCGGGATTTGGCCACCAAAGTCCTCGCTGCTGTGGCATCCATCAGAGATGAAGCCTTGCAAGTTGTAATTCTGCTAGACACCCTCAGATTTGCTGAAAACAGACACTCATACAATGCTGCCCATGGCTGGGTTAATGATGAAGTGAAGGAGGCCTCCGGATCCCAGCAGGGCCTGACATTCAAAAAGAGAAAAGAAGTCAGAAAGCTCCAGCTTTTCAACAAACACATACGGGACATCCAGCCAGCATTAAACCCAGTGATGTGAGAAATGTGGGCTGAATGGAAGGCTGCACTAGATGATAGGGAATGATGTGCCATGGTCCAGCTCTTTTACTCTGCTGTTCTCCAAGGCAGGGGTCAGGCCAGATGTGTGACTGATGTCTATATGGATATCCCAGCTATAGACTTCCTGGTGGCAGAAGAGAGGCTTTGGGGCTGTCTAGATGCCTGGGCCCAGGAGAGAGAATGTACTGGTGCCCCAGCCAAGGGCTTTCTGGAATATTGTGGAGGTTGCGACCCTTCCATTCTGTTGGAGCAGACGCGAGGGGAGTACCTGTGCCAGGGGTGTGAGCCCCTGGTGCACTCAGACATCTTGGCCAGACTCTACAAAAAACCAACAGAGGGAGGCAGTGACACAGCCTCCGGGGATCAATGTCAAGTTGTCGCCAGCATCCTGGAGCTGACTCAGGAGGAGTTGGACTGCATGCCGACAAAACTCTTCAGCACCCCAGACCAAGTGCTCCAGTATGATGGTTATGGACCACAGGCTATGGCCGTGAGGGACACAGTGCATGGGCTGATACAGGCCCTACCTGCACTGGACCCCAGCCACCTCACCACAGATGATGATGTTGTCAGGGCCATACAGAAGCTGTTGAAAGTGTTGAGGAGGGAGTTTCAGGACACCCGTGATTCAAGTACAGCCCCTGGATGGACCTCATTCAATATAACCTCCTGCCATCCCCCTGTCAGCATTAGAATACCAGAACCAGAGACAAACATTAGACACATCTGGTTCAGCAGCCCCAGACTGAAAGTAAAGACTGCAGTGGTGAAAATATGCAAAGAAAGTGCTCTAAGTAAGCCCCTAGATGCCCACCATCTGGATGCCAGCTGACCTTCTAGGCACCGTTCAAAATCTGCCCCATGAAGCTTGGCATCTGGTTGAATCCAGTCTCCACCCCTACAGGGCTGGGAGCCCAGGCCCGGGACCAAACCAATTGGGGCCAACAACCAAAGGGTGACACAAAGAAAGGCTCAGGAGGAAATCGGGATAACCTTTCCCATGAAAAAAAAAAAACAAAGGGGTGTGGCAGAGGTGCCGAGCCAGATGCCTG
>JBCAUI010010580.1:0-10004 GCA_038406195.1 Haplosyllis anthogorgicola | reverse complement strand
TTCACTGCATAACTATTGTGACTGAGGTAGGAGTAACATCAGTTTGCTTATGCATAGGGACACCAATATACCTATCCCCACCCCCACCCCTACCACCACCCCTACCCCCCACCCCTACCACCACCCCTGACCCCCACCCCTTCATTATAAATTTCAATGTTTGCGACCTCTCCATTTTTCCATTATAATAGGAATTTGTTCACTTTCATTATTATTTATACCTTGACTTCAATAATCAATTATGAAATTTGGCAACAGTTATTTATCGATAAAAATCTGAGACCCCTATTAGAAACATGGTAAGTTCACTTTCATCAATTCCAATGGTAACACGCGGGTTGATCTGGACATTTAACAATTGTTGTCTTGAACAACGAAGTGATAGAATATCCCTCAAAGGAGCCATCTCGTCACGGTAATGAGATCAGAGCCAGCTCTTCATATCTACAGTGTATCACTTTGTGACGAATCATTGCTTTTTTCGCCGATAATAAAAATCATAGACTGAGAATAACCTTTGCGAATTAAATAACGATGCTACAGGTGTCGTCGTGGCTGAAATCTGTTCGTCAAATTTCATCATTTTATCTGACTAAATTACACATGCAAAGACACAATGGGGAAAGAAAAGCATCACAAGTTCCTGAGCATTTTCATCTTTGACTCAATCTTTGTTTACTTCTGGCCGTCTCGACACATGACTATAAAGTATAAACCCCAAGATTTTTTTTGCGGCTTTCTCTGAATTCTTTTTCGTCTAACGAAAAGGAGGAAAAGGAAAAATAAAACATGATCGTGTGAAATTGTCTTAACTATCTTTTAATATAAAATAAGGAACATTTACATTCTTATACAATTATAATACAAACATGAATATAATACATTAGAGTGATAACAATAAATATACTGATAATATATTTACACTCTTCTGCCTCTTCGTATAATACTGTTAGATTCGTACATTCAAATATCACTGAAACATTGTATGATTGAATCCTATACGACAATTCTAACTCGAAAGTTTGAGCCCCTAATGAGACAGTTATCTGGAGAGACAGTGCAATAAAAACGATAACATAATTTTGTTTTACATATCAACAATAATAAGAATACATGAAGACTAGACCTCGAATTATTATTTTCAATCTGGTACTGATCGTGCAATATGCAGTGTAAGCACTTTTGACCAAGAACTTCCCCATCTATCTTAAATAAAGGTGCTGCTTCTAACATCCAGATTTAGACTACCTAACTAGCTAGACTTTGTATTGGACATTCTATTTAATATTTATGTATTTGAAAACAAAAAGCTGAGAACTTGTTAGAGGTGACAAAGCATTAATGAAAGTTATGGCTTTTTCTTCAGAATCAATGCCCAAGATAACATTACAAGTTGCGACCAAAGGAGACTTATGCGTCAATTGGTTAACTGAATATGGCCTTGTTTTGTGTGGCTGTAACGGTAAACTAAATGCTTGTCTTTCAAGCAATGATATTTTTCTGAATCTGGATTTACTGTTGCGTTCGGCAAGATATGGACTCACAACGCCATTTAGTATGGAGCATGAAAATGAATAATGTTTTAAATTTAATTCCTGTATTTTTTGAAGGATAATTCAATTTGCTGAAATATATGAACGAAATCTCTGGGAGAACGAAAAGTACAAACAGTTAGACCCTTTTGTCAGTGTTTCAGAGGTTTTGGTGACACCTAGGATTTTTGTTTTCCTAATATTTGCAGAAATTTAAAGAAATTCAAACTTCTTTCAAACGAATACTGCTTTACCGAAAGAGCACTGGTTTAGATCACCAACAACATGTTCCCCACTAAACGGCATGGAGATTCCGTACCCTGTCCTGGGGCAAGATCATAATAACGTTAACTGTACATATGTCCACCTATATACAATGTCATGATGATGCGGTTTTCATGAGAAAGATGCTTTTGATATGATGCAGGAAATAATAATAATTAAATGATATCTTAATGAAATCAGTCTGTAATGGTAAATGAAATGAGGTGGTGTTAAGCACAAAAGATATGTGTCTATAAACAGATGTGCTCCTCCACTTCTCGTTTGCACATGGAACACTTGACGTAGCAGCACCAATGGAATTTACAGTGACATCTTTCCGTGACAATTTTCC
Organism: Haplosyllis anthogorgicola; assembly: GCA_038406195.1. Lineage (NCBI taxonomy): Eukaryota > Metazoa > Annelida > Polychaeta > Phyllodocida > Syllidae > Haplosyllis > Haplosyllis anthogorgicola. Next base: position 7,856 of record JBCAUI010010580.1, on the reverse strand, counting down.
GCCGGGTCCTGAATCCACGACCGCAACACATCAAGTCACATCCGTCTATGGCTTTTGACGTCTTGTTACACAATCTTCCTCTTGTGCCTAGTGATCCAGTTTTAGTATCGTAGTTACAGAAATCCGGTGAGGCTTCAAGGTAGACGAGGTCCCCGTCTGTGTGAGGCTTGTACTGGGGGTTTACTGCCACCAGGATGCGACGGGTGCCGATCCGCTTCTCCTGTACTTCCGATGCACCATCAAACTTCTCTTTAAGAGTGTTTCCAACCTGTCTAAATGTAGGCATGGCTCTCCAGCAGGTCTTCAACTCACAAGATCCCGACACACCGTGACACTTACATTGGATCTGCATGTTATCTTCTACCGCCTGCAAAAACAGAACAAAAGACACGATTAATTTTTACAGGCATAATACTATGTCTGATTGATTAAATATCACAATCTTTATTAAAAATAGAGTTCATTTTTAGAAACTTAGGAGATAGATACATTATTAACGGCATTTTGATGAACTTCCTTATTTGTGATGGAAACTGGTTATGTTTTAAAGAAACGGTGAAGCATAAATGGACATATAACCACCTCCCCGATTAGGAATATTTTATTGTCCCCATCTTTGCTAAAATTTACCACAATTTGTCGTGAGCAAATTATGACATTCAAATCCTACACACACTTTACTATTGTTGACAAAACTTTTTGTCGTAACCTACACTTGATACAAATAGATTGTTACAAATGAAATCTTGGCTGAGGTAATTGCTTAAATGTATTCTCCTTCACATGTATAAAACAGATCAAAAGGGCGCCGACATTGTGACAAGACAATAAAATGAACATCTTTCTGTCATCATCAGGAAAAAATTCGCGACAAAGTAGTACTGTTCTCTGTCGTTATTGTTAAGTGCTAAACGGTATCAAGTGCTTGGCCATAATCGTAAAATTTTGTCATAATTACAGATTTTGGAAGAATAAATTTTCTTTGATACATTAGTAAAGAATGTGAATGTAATTATAAATGTTTTCATTTAATTGGAGTCACTGAAAGAAATCAGAGTAGCATTAACAGGCTTTTGTTTCTTCCATACAAATTTTGATTACTTTTAATTGAAGCACTTTACCATTTGCATCAAACAATAATCAATTGACACTGCCCTAATTGAAATATTTAAGCATCAAGAAGCAGAAGGCAAATCTTTATTGTCTAATTAGGATAAATTGGAGGAGTCTACAGAAAGGTGTTAAGGGTTCAACACCACCCTTCTTTGAAAAGCACATCTGGGACTTTCAATTTTCTTGTGAAAAACAGTTGGGCAAAAGAAACTTCAGTTGGTTCTGAAGTTAGGTAATGAGTTAGATCCTGTTTCTATGACATGGTAAGCCATCATTAAGATCGATTGTGTTTTCCCGGTAAGATAAGTTATGTGTCAGTGAGAAGTGGCTGTTTGACATATGACTGTTCCATTTATTAGCTGCGGAGGTCGTAAATACGTTGGTAATGGTCACTGCAGGACAGAACTGCTGCATCTGTTCAATGTTGACCTACCACTAAAGATACTTACGATTGCACTGCATTCCAATCTAGCTAACTTCTAAGAATTGGAGAATACTTCCGAAGGGCACTTGAAGTTTATGCATACTTAATTCATGTTTCCTACCTTATGTACACTTTGTACTTACAACTTTTAACCATTCCTTATGCTTACAAATTAGCTCTTTTTCATCTGTTTTCTAATCTTCAAGCATTCTTTGAACATCTTAGACTTCTGTTACTACTGTAGTAGTGGAACTTAACAAAGAAATCTGGAGATTAAAAATCAGTTTAAACCTAATCATCCTTCGCCAAACATGTATTTTCTCACATTACTTTTTTGGTTCTGATCTTGCAACCAGTTCCACCAGCCAATCCGTCATTACCTCTGCAACCCATACTATGTATAAAGTTTGGGAATTTACCGAACCTACAGGATGCAGCCGAAAGATTTATGAGGTTTAAAGTTACCATAAAACATATTACTGACCCATGAATTCTAGCTTTTTAAGACTGACATTTTAGTTGATAAATTACTAATTAGCTTTTCTGTCCAAACATGTCAATGTTACGTTACAGCAGCCTAAACACACGCACCTCATTTCTCATAAATGTCCAACAATCTGACGAAACAACATACCCACACAAATCAAGACGTCATTTTGCAAAGTTTTCAAAATATAAGAAATTGTGTGGATTCGTGAGTGGCTATAATTTTTCACTGATACTACCGGTAAAATTTTACTTTGACTTCAATCCAAATATGCCAATTTCACTTGAGTCAGAATTTTAGGACCCTCCAGAGTTCCTTCCTTTCTTTATTCACTAAACAATGGCCACGTACAAAATGGTTTGGTTAGTTTTGTTGAGAGATAAAAGATGTCCTTTTTAAATGGGCGTGATTGAAATATAATTACTTTATGTGCATGTCATAGTGCAGTTAGCAGTTACGTAGAAAGACCACCTGCACATTGAACTTTCAACAATTGTCACATTTAAGCTAAATTGATGAGGATTTGATACATTATTTGCAACCAGTTCCTTTTGGGTTGAGATTCATTAGTCATGGCAACTTACAGAAGCATCACTAAGGCATACCAGTAGAGCATTGATAAGGTGTAATAGTAAAAGGAAGTCGAGACTCGAGCAATTTCTCTTAGTTGACTTGGATAGATGGCTTTACAGGTTAGACATTTCACCCTAAGGGCCAAAGAACCTTTTTAGCATCTCTAAGTTTCTGGCAAAAAGAAGCCAAAGATCTCGTAACGCCTCGCTGCCATTCTTCAGATTAGCCCTTTCATGCCCAATAAAATAATGACGTATCATTTTCACGGTGACTATGATTTGTGAAAGGAGTTTTGCCTAATATTGTCAGTGTTGATTCACATCATGCTCATCTATGGGTATGTTTATTGTGCTCGTGAGGGCTACCTGTGGGTGACAGTGTCAAACCTCACTGCTTGCCATACCTGGGGGCGGAATGAAGCAAATGTTATTGTCAGAATATCCACTCAAGTCCATTTATTACTGTAAATATATGCCATCGACCTCGAAACACATGTGAAACATAGCCCCTTTTGGATAAGAGGTTGGAACTTAAAATAGATAGCAAATCACATTTATGTTGGCATATGTAAGATCAATATGTATTTCATCTTTTTGGTTTCTTCTTATATAACAACTAAATTGTACTCATATCACTTACATAGATCTAAGCAGGTCCTTTCTTCTTCAACAAAAGGTCAGAATGATTGAGAATTCTTAGAGTAGATTTGAGCATAAAGAAGGACTTTCATTTGTCAGAGACACCTATATCTTTCAAGATTGTCGCCTAAACCTTGAATACTTCTACCGACCTTAGTGACAAGCTATGCAAACATATCAAGAAAACTAAATGGTCATATTGTATAGAACAAGGCTGGTTAGCTTTGACTCAAGCCTTTGATTCTGTTTGCCAACTTTTGTCAGTTTTATTGCATGTACAGGTTGCGGTGAATCTTACAAAGTCTTATTTATGGTCTTGCTACAGAAAGGGTGCGAATTAACCTACAGCTATTGGAAGAGCAATTGTCACTTTTCTTCTTTCACAAAACGCAGATGACTCTAAACATATAGAATTGCCGGGGGCTTTTATTTGGGGGTATTAAAGTCACCAGTAAAGAACAGTTTCATGGCCAACTAAGCAAGATAAAAGCCAGACCCCCAAAAAGGACAATAATAGTCCAACTGGTTTGGTGTGAATGGAAAAACGCCAGGGAATATATCAGGATTACAAGTGTCATAAGCTGAAAAATATAACCCTCGGGGAGTTGCGGTATAACCAAGAAAAGAACAATACATTCAAAGGCACTAATTCTGCGAGTGCCCTTACCAATTTAGTACTTTATACTTTGGTTAGGCAATCGATCGCCTTTATTGCATGTGCCCCTTCCTAATCAAGCTATAAGTAACCGTTGCATAATCTCCATACTTATGGTAACAATGTACAAACAGTGATCATCTGTACGTGAATGGTGCAGACAGATGAATTTCAAACCAGCTCCATTGTCTACAATTACACAATGGGTGCGTGTCTGTGAGGTTTTAAGGCTTTTAAAAGGCAGAACGGCCGTAAACAATAATTAAATGGCCCATCATAAAATGACAACCATAGAATGATCGGCAATAAAATGGAAAATACCAGCAGGTCATTAAAAGGTCTATGTCACGGATGAACTTGTTGGAGCAAGTATGCATCTGGACTGTGGGTAGCACCTGTTGCATCATCTAAAGGTGATGACAGAGTAATTAAAAGGGCAAATATTAAAAGACTTACATCACCAAATATCCATCTCAAACAAGGCTATCTTTCTTTAAGTTTCGTATACTGTACAAGGTAAAATTTAACAAAAATATAATTTAGTACTTACTCGTCTGCCTGCTTCGTTGTTGTGTAGATTCATGAGGGCTCTGCTGGATTTGTCTCCTCTGGCCCGCTCCCTGGCATCCACGAACGTTCTGCTGAAGGCGCTGCCAAACGCCACGTTGTCTGAGCAGCCCGCCCACTCAAACCCCTGTGGACTGCGACCGGAGACCGTCCGGTCACAACCGCACTGACTCAGTTGTCCCGAGCTACAGCTTTTGGTGACAGAGTGACTCACTGAAGCTGAGCTTAAGGCGTGTACAAAAGCTGCCTCTCGAGTACCTGCAAATAGAAACAACCACTTTGGACTTGTATACATAACTGAGATCATTAAAATGTGAGAAGAAAAAGAAGCATTGGCTCATTTTATAACTTCTGTGCAAATCTCACACACTGAACTTTAGCGTTTAAAACTTTATAAGAACATTTAACTTAAAATTGCAAGTATCACCGTTTGTTGTTCTGCATACAAAGTAATATGGTATTTTAATTGCATAATGACAGTTGTATTCACGATATCGTTTATCATTTTCAATTTTTAATGCAGAGCCTTATTCCTTACATCCTAAAGCAACCTGTTTCTTTTCTTCAGATTTTCTGGAAAAATCGTTTGTGACAATGTTATGTTTTCAAGGTTCGCTATTGCCTTCCACAGACATTTTTACTGATGAATTAACATTAATGCGTATTTAATTTTTGAGGGTATGTCGTTCAGAAAGTATTTCTATAGGAAATGTTAAAGATTTTGATAAATGGGAAAAGCTCACTGTGAGTGACATGTCTTATAAAACATGTTTTACCTTCACTGACTGAACTCATCAACTGATACTACAATTAGAAGCTTTACTTTTTAATCTTTAGCAGAATTTTGAAAAAAAACCCGTAATGGTTTCAAACTGTAGGACGTTAGGATTTGCGATATGTATTCATACAATAATAAACATGTCGTTACAATGGATGACAGTGTGGGAAAAAAAACTGTTTTAAAAGCCTTCATATTTGCTACCAAATTTTTTGAAGAAAAACGGCCAGAGAAAAGATCCATGTATATTTAAAATTTTACTAGTTTCGTTACCATTCGAGCTGCACTCGTAAATCAGGATACCTGTTGGATCTACTCAATCTGAATGCAATTCGCGGAACTAAATTCTAGTAGCACTTTTGGAATCTCTTCACCGAAGCACCATTCAAAGATACTATTTTAGGATTTGAGTAGAATTTAATTACAGGATGCTTGCTCAAAACACTTCATTACAGGACATATAGATACAGATGTATACACAAATGTGTCTTCTAAAACATAAAAATGACATGGTAATTTCTTCAAATAGTGCAGGGTGAAGTGCTTTCACTTAGCTTTATCTAAATCAGTTTGGAACAAGGTGTCCCGAAAAGGAGCACTGACCCTCATGCCTCCCCCGACACTGAGTCCAAATCTGCTGAAAATGCATTTTCCCCAGTCTGGGTGGGGGGGTGGGTGGGTGTGGGTGTGGGGGGGGGGGTCCTGTTCAACTTTTTGCAATGGCGGCCTAGAACACAAATGTAGATTTCGTCCGATACATAGTCTTTGTCTTATCCATGAAAGCGTCAAGTATTGCTTTACGTTGTTGTCATGTTTCACTTTGCAATAAATACTTGAGATGACCACAACACGCCCTCGATACTGTCCCGCAACTATTTTGTCTATGCACAGTTTACGGCACTAAATGTATTGTACAAAACCATGAAATATTTTGTCTTTGCTGTTCGAACCAGTTTCATTTCCAATCAAAAGAAGCGGTTTTGCAGAGTGGTTTTAAAGTCACTATATCAAACTCTTTCATCATTAGTTAGATAATGAAGGTTTTTTGGTAACTAACCCGATGCCTCTGTCAGTACCTTTCGACTGCGCATTACATCGCGATAATTCACATTTGATTTTCAAAGTTAAAACTCCATTTTTTTTTATTCTCGGGAACGGTAAGTGTATTTTTTTAAATGCTTCACGAAATGTTATGATTATATCTTGATATCTACTAGAAAAATTAGTAGCTCTATCTGCTATTTTGTACTAGATTTGAGGTAAAACTCCACATTGATCTTAGTCTACAACGTAAGTGGCTTTTTTCTATGATTGTTGAATTTTCACCCACAGAACAACACCTCTGTAGAAGGAATTACATGTATGTAATATAGTTCTGAATTGGTGGTGATGACAAGTGGTACTGAGGTATCCTCTAAACTCCAGCACCTACAGGCGAGCCTATAGCTTATGGTACTAACAGTTACTGCCACACAACACTTAGTTATCTGTCCGACACAACTTCTTTGTTTTATCAGCCACTCAAGCTGATTCGTAAAATGCTTCTGTCTACTTAAGACTGGAAATAAAACCGCATAGGTTTCTTTACGCAGTCTCTAATTTAGGACATGGAAGTACGTTGGCACTCACTCAGGTCAACTTGACCTAGTTTCCACGGTTGAATCATGTGCCCTTGAAAGTCAAAATTAGATACGAAAGTTACAAACTGGATTTTAATGTTTCACATTTTACTTCTAATATATAGAATATTCCTGATACTACCATAGGGAAACAGTTGGTTTCCTTATATTGTCTGCCAAGGTAGATGTAGACTACAAAGGCCACATTAGTATAAATTATTTGAATAATTTAACTTACCTTGATTGAGTACACTGCCAAAAAGAGCTCCTTGGTCCAGAGTACTACAATTCCATCTGCGTGTTCGAAACTGGAAACCGCACTCCACAATAGCTAACGCAGCTCCGGATTTGACGCTGTTCATCACTTCCAGATGCTTTTTACATATCTTCACCTGTCTTTTACTTAATCCGGTCAGATCATCACAAGTATCTGCTCTCTCTATCGTTGAAATTGCGCTCATCCTGGCTAAACTCCTGAAAATTGCAATATGAATTCAAACTAACGTTAGTTTAAAATGACCAAAGTTGAAGGGATTAAAATACATGTTTCAGTCTAATGTAGTTAATCTTACTTGTAGACTTTCCCGTCAAACACAAAAGTTGTACCCCACATTGCGATAACCACCACTATTTCAGACATTTTTATTGCATAAACAACACTTTACGCAGAATTCTGCTTCTTGCGATTTCCAAGTCTAATTTAATAAATCTTCACACAATTATCTGTGCGGAGACAGTGAAGCTGGATTTATTTTGTAAAAAAACTACAAAAACCTACGTCAGACACCAATTTCATTCATGGAAGTCTTACTTCTGTACAAATTTCCGTGTACTATTTAATTCTTTGACTTTACTAGAGGATGGATTAAGGGTTAGCTGTTCATTGCGAATTTTAAGTTAGAAAATTTGTAACATGAAATTACATATCATCATTATACTAACAAATTTAAGAGTCGAATCTGTCACGTTCCTGACACCCCCCAAAACGAAACTGCCAAGTTA
>JBCAUI010010569.1:0-10005 GCA_038406195.1 Haplosyllis anthogorgicola | reverse complement strand
AGTGAATTAAAAGTCAATCTAAAGATGGCTGCATGATCTAGAGGCCTTCAGATGTGATTAAATGGTTCGCATATGTTTCTTGCTCTTGCAGCTTTACTTTTTGCATGCCACATCGTGTGAAATTCTATTCTTCGCAAGATAATATGTAAATCCTGTGGTATGCCTTGCCAAATAACATGTAATAAAACGCAATGAAGGGATCTCCAGATATCTATCGACTCAAATCAACGAGTTCTCTTTTTAGAACTAATTCGCATCAGCCTGACCTAACCATGAGTGATTGCAGTATTGACCTTGTGTGTTAACTATATTAGGTTACGTTAATGCAATCAGTAACTAAATTATCTCCAGGTATAATGGGTATAATTTAATATCTTGCAACATTTCTACCTTTTTTCCAATAATTATTCCATTTGCTATGCCTTACACAAGAAAAAGAACTACATATGCATGCATTGGTTATCATTTGGGGAAATCTTGCCTTGTACAAAATGTACTTCACAAAAGAGGCATCTTAAAGTTTCTAAAAATGTATTACATGTTAAAGATAGCATTACAGGACACAGTTTAGACCAATTCTGACGTTTTAAAAGCACATCTGCACAGAGGGAGATGTCTATTACTCTCTTGCTAAGTTACCCGTTTTTTGCTGATTTTTTTTGAAAATGTGTGCCATCCATAAATAACATTGCAGTACACTGCCTCTTAAAATATAATCTCGAAGGAAAAATGCATTGTATTATTTAGGCAATTTTACAGGTGTTGTTATTTGACATCTTTGCCAACAGGAAACAGGAACTTGTTGGAACTAAACAGGAAGTCAAAACATCCATTGTCTGGAACATTTTCTACATCTCTGTATCATTAAGCTTTGGGAATAAATATCGCATTTCCAGTATTTCCACTTTGTTTAATATGGTTAGTTTGCTTCATTACACATGGTTTTCCCTCTGTCTGCTTTCATGTCATGTCAGCTGTGCTCTCATTGGTAATTAAACGAAACTGACAAGAGTCACAATATTCACAACATTGATTTTTACAAATCGTAAAGCCGGACTATTAATTAAGTATTTTGTCCAAAAAAACGATTTTTTGAAAACCATGGAAATTTTTCCATTTGAGAACAATAGAATTCCACGCTCAACAGGATTGGGGGGGGGATTTCAAAAAAAAATTGTGAAAATCGTTTTTAACTCATGGTAAGTCTTCTCTCTGAGGCAAGGCTTACCTCGATTTCCATCAGGTATGTTACCTTAACTTACTTTGTTATTTTTTCTATTGGCAATAAGGGATAATGGGAGGGAATTTGCAGCTGCCTTCCTGCGGAGAATACAATAATTTTCCATTAACCTCTTGGCAAAGTTGGACATCGGTTCTACCGGACCGGTGGAAATGAGAATCGTATGATAGCAGGCATCTGCGGGCAATGCCTAATAGATATTGACACCTATGTGAATGTGAATAAGATACAAGGCTTAATTCCGTGTAGTCTCACCTTAAAATGAAACAGGCTCAGGTCAAAAGAAATGGATTGATGGCACTTTACATTGTTCAGAATAGAGTTACACCATTACTGTTAAGGTTATAGTCTTGGTTCTTTTATGTCCGCCTTTCTTTTCTCTCTCAGTATATTAACTAAGATTCTAAATTTCCATCGTGGCTCAGCTTGTGTGCGTGGGTTTTGTTTACAGTCGACTATTTCAAATGTTCATAATGTAAAAAACATAACGCTGTCATCGATGGCATTGTTTTCCTTAGTAACTTCGTCTGGACTTCTATTGTTCAGAACTGGTAGTCTTTTTTTCTAATGATTTTTCTCTAATTAACAGATGAAGTGAGACAGATCCTGAAATTTTGAGAACGATTCGAAACAAAAGAATTCCATGCTGTGCAATGGATGCGCATAAGAAGCATGTTCTATTTCATCCTGTGATTTCAGACACAAACAACAAAGTTAATAATTTGGTTCTTCATTGGTTCGTCACATTACACGCGCAACACATGAGGGACCATAAGGATTATGATACGCCTTCCAACCATAATATATCAGTTCAGTGATTTGGAAGGATAAAATTTTAGCACTATGGACCAAATGCTGTGCAGTGGTGCATGCACATGATAACACGTGGATGAGTCATGGGTCACTGCTCAGAACCAATTGCTTAAGAAAATGCACACAGCTCGTGAAATTCCCATCAATTTGGAAACGTGCGGAACAAAGGAATTCCCCGCTGTGTTTTTAATGTGGTATTGTTCCAAACTGATAGGAATTTCACCCTCTCATCTACTCTTCAGTGCCAGTTCACACTTTTCACTTAACATCTGATCAGTAGCATCAGAATACAAATGCACAGTGGGGTTGAGGCCCGTCAGGTGCTGCCCCCATCAATTTTTTTTACCGATGAACTTTTGTCCATTAGTTTACTATGGTAAGTCCAACATCTTATCACACACTTCACTTGTAATAGCAAACATCACAAATTTCCTGACGTACAATTTGAATTGCAATGTCATGTACCGATTCACTGTGCCCTGGTCCAACATGGTAAACATCTAATTAGGAGATGTCAATAGCACATGGGTACAATTACTGATTGGAAACCTGTAACGTAATAGTACCATGTTATTTTTGCATTAGTTTGCGCATATGGGCAAAGCGGCATGCACGTACAACTCTCGTACATGAAACTCCATCAAATTTTGGAACAATAGATCTTAAGATAATGAAATTACTATCAAAAGAGTCCCGCAACAATTGAATTTCATGCTGAGCTCATTGAATGCAATTGTGGCGGGGCGCTAAACTTTTAATAGTAATTTCATGACCTGCACGCCATGCTTTTATGCTTGTTACTGGAACAACGAGCAAACATTCTCAAATTAATACACTTTTTCTGAGGTAATATAACGTTCTTGCAACAGATAAAAAGGATAAACCCTCTGATGTAAATTACCATAAATTATTCTTCCGCCCAGATGGTACATTACCATCCGTAATGGTCCAGATAGATTTCACAATACTTACTCCAAAAGATGTTTACTCTTGGGCTGAATAAATTACATTACACCTAAGACACTCTGATTAAACTTGCAGTAAATTGCCAGCGTAAATCCCGAGGGATCGCTGTCTTACTTGTCTATTGCCGCTTTAAGCTACCTGTATCCCATGTAATATCCGGTTCCTTCCTATAAAATAAAGCCTATACATCGACTTGTGTTTTATATTTCTATGCAGTAAAGGTCATCAAAGATGTAACAAAGATCTCAAATTTGAAAGAGAATGTGATTATTAAATTTCCGTAAAAACCCGCTAAGAGATCTACACGTTGTAAAAATTGCAGTTTTCCGAGATGATCCAAAACACAATTGGTAAAAAATATACGATAAAATTACTATGATGCTATTCGACAGTCCGTTCCCGGATTTTGCACGATAAGTAGCAATGAATGATTGGAACCGTCTTAAAAACTGATACTCCTTTAGTTTTATTACTAATACTAAACGGATGATGAAATAGTCTTGTCAACAGAAATAGGGATCGTTTTTCCAAAAGAGGATGAAATTGGGAATTTCAGGAGCTGGTAGCTAAAGTAAAAAGGTAGTCATATTCTGCCAAACCAAAAGGTAGTTTTATGTTGAACCAATCTTAGCCATCAAAACATCCAAAAAGCTGCAAGGTGTTATTTACGTTCTGTTGCATAAAAAGTTAATACATCCACATAATTCCTGAGCCAAAAGAGCTCCTCCATACATGGTCTATTACCTTGACCATCAAATAGATTCTATAACTTGATGTCGTATGTAAGAGTACTGTTACTGCCACAAACTTCCAAAAAGGAAATCATTTAGGTTATGCCAATTGACTTTCTCCTCCATTCAGGGGCTGTAACGCTGACAGACATCAATTTCCTATCAGAAAGGAAGCGTCCCAAAGCTGTGTCAATATATTCAAGAGATCAATCTCCCAGACAAACAGATCATTTAGCTATTTTAGATGGATTTGTCACATTAGCATAATTTTTTTTTAGGCAAAATTCTTAGTCTTACACATCATGAAATTACTACAAAATGTTGAACGTCGCGCAACAATTAAATTTCACGCTGAGCTCATTCAACTCAGTTGCTATGGGGCTCTAATTTTTTTATAGTAAATTCACGATATGATTGTTACTTTCTTGAAATTAAACAGTTCTTGAAATTCCGATCAATTTGCAAACGCACAGAAGAAAAAAGAAGAAGAAGAAATGAATAAAAAAAACCTTAGACGATTGGCTTTACGTACGAGAAAATAATTTATACAGAAACAATTTATAATCTGACAGTGCAGATGACAGGTTTCATCTGTCTTCTTCATAGAACCTGTTCTTACATAATACAAATGGCTCATTCTTGGAACAGTATGTTATTCAATATTGTTAAGCAATCAACCTCAGTCTTTGTTCTTGGCGATGAAATATCTGAACTTTACAAATGAATAATTCATATACCTGAGGGCCTTTCAGCAAGAGGGAAATTGCTGTCACTTTCAGGGTTACTACATTTTTTCAGAAATCCATTTTGACCATGGGAATCGGTCCAGGTGTCCCATTCCTCACCATTACATTTACATCTGAGTTCATCTGCAATTCAACTGATCCGCTAAAAAGAATCTTACATTTACCAACACCTTAATATAGATCTTGGTATTATGTCGCATAAGGCAGAGACAGTCAGCTGTACACGTTTGTAGGTAAAACATATATAAAATATCAATGTACACAACAAACCTCGTCAGAAAAAACCCTGCTTGCGATGCTGTTTCTCTAAAGTAAGTGCATGGGAAGAAATTAACCTTATTTGCTTCTGATCTTTTCTCGTCTTTAAAAAGCTAAACTGTGAAATAAGTTTTTTTTTAGGCAAAAACGATCAAATTGAGAGGACAAAACTGTCATTACCGATAGTAGCGTGTCTTTTTCCCATTTGACGAAAGATATAATGTTTCATTATCTGCTCGTGTACAGATCAAAAGCCTGCCTGAAATTAATTGCACCGAAGTAATTGGAGGTTCCCGCTTTGTTCAGCAAGTTATGTTATCCCAAACGACACGAAAATAAAACTGAAATATATTTGAGAGTCTAAATAATCATGGTTTGCAGGCTTAGCTGCAGTGCATCCTCGGCCTAAATTTGCTAATTTTTGGTAAATGTCTTCCTCAGTAGAATTCTGGGCAGTCAAACAATTACAAATGAAAAGAGGCATACTGAAGACTGAACGGCGAATTTCTCCTTGCATTTTAATTTATTAGTCTTGTCTCAACTAAAATATTTATGAGCATTATTTATCAGTGTTTACATAACAATGTTTTGATAAACTGGCTCCTTGGGATGCTAGATTAAAGCATACGCGTCAGTAATTATCATAAAGATTTATACTAATATGATATAAACAATTAAAGGCCATAATTCTTTGTATATTAACAATTATTAAAATAGTCAACGTTATTTATTTACTTAATCAATAATAAAGGTACTCCCCTATTTCCCCGGGATTCCATTCGTTAAAGTAGATAAAGTGACAAGAAGTATTTTGTTTTATTAGGAGACAAGCCTATTGTATAGCGATTTTCAAGGTTACGCCTTATAAATCTTTGTGCCTCAAACCATAAAATTCATATCACATTGAAAAAATAGCATTTCAAATGCACCATGTGAAATTCTTTAGTTTCCCCTATTGTTCTGTACCTTTAAAAATTGAAAGGAATTTCGTGATTTGGTGATTGTAGTGTAAAACTGGAAATTTGTGTCTTTCTGTTGAGGGTGATAGGATACAATTACACAAAAATAGTATCGATTGTGTACATAAGGGTTTCTGGAAACCCTCATAAGGTACTGTGTTATAGTTCTAATGTGATTTTTGTGCACTGTTGATACAGACGCATAAGTGACAGACACGGGAAAGTAGCCATAAACATTACGTTTAAAGGAGTATGAGATCCCTGCTCTTCGTGACTTACTTCTTTTATGTAGATCATTCAGCTTAACCCTTAATCGTGCTACAGTAAGATCGCGTGAAAACCCTGGGGACAATATATCTACAAAAATACATGTAGATTTTGTGCGATTACTTGGAGAGGATTTTGACCCTTCTGTCATAATGTTAAGATATACAGACACGAAAAAGGACGAGTAATGTTCTCGCTACATTCAATATTTCCCCTAAATTGTAAAAATAATAAAGCTCCTTGGTGACAATATAGTCTACTGTATTGAAATTCTCTGAAAGTAGAATAAGAAATAAATTTAACATAAGCTACATTTACAGTAGCGTAACATTATAATGTAGATCTACATTGAGCAGCAGTAAAAAAATTACGTTTACCTTTTGTCATATGCATTCCTTTTGGCAATGATGAATTTTGATTCATAATTCTTTAACACTTGGAAAAATAGAAATTCACGCTCTGCTTTTCTGCACATTAATAGTATGGTGTGGAATTCTTATGTTGACGACAAAAGAATGCCACGCTGTGTTTTAGTTGCATCAAAGGCGAAGTGTAGTATCTTTTTGTTCCAAACGTTACCAAATTGCTTAGATTTTCCTGGACTGGGGTTAAATATATTGTATATACCTTAACTGGAGTTTCTTATCAGTTGAAACCCTACTTTCTTTCCAACTCATTTCCCCTGGATTTCTTAACTACTTCAGAAATCGTTTCCAGCCATAGAACTTGTCCCACGGACTGGGAGTTTAACATATTAATCGGCCATCCCAACTCAAACGGACATGTACATTACCAATTACTCCACAAGGCCTATTTACCTATTTGCATTTAAATAACTCAATTTACTCTTTCTTCTGCGGTAGCCTATTTCCGTTAAAGCGTTCATCGCTTTTAGTGCAAAAGAGTTGCATTTCATATTTATGTTGCGTTCTTTCTAACAAATTGGTACAAAGTTTCTAATAAGTCGTTGGCTTTCACATAAATAACAACTAGAACGCTAGATTTTTTTATCAATCGGCTTGTCTCAACTAAAACAAAATGCTTCTTGTCGCTGTGTTTATTTATTTTCTTGAATGCACGCTGCCGAAATTAGGGGCTTATCTTTATCATTTGTAAAATAAAACATATTACATAAATTTTTATCTAGACTATGTAAATCTATGTTATTATACAATTGATAAGGTATCATCACAAATGTAAAGCAAAAAGAAAAAACCTATAATTTTCACTTGAACCCGTCACCCCCAAAAAAAGGGTTTACGTTGTGCTTTTTTCCTGTGGTTTCCAGACGTTGCTGACACATAGAAACGTTTACGGCAAATTGAATGATATTTTCACATATATAATACATTTAAATTATTCATTAAGGTACCTTATGTGATCAGAATATTTTATTCTCCTATGTAGATCTAAACTTCAATGTCGTTGTTTGTTCAGACGTTACATGAATACTTTTTCCTGCATAAAAGCATAAAGTACTTTATGTGTGTACAGAAAAGTAACAAAACAGTTCATTGACTAAAATAGCAGAACTGACGATTATATATATTTTACATGGTTAAAACATAGTTTTTCCCTTTCTTATCAACATCATTAAACATTTTATTCGGATTTATCGTTATATGATACAATAAATCTGGATACGGGTAATCACGCATGATTGTAGGGTTATGTATGTTGAGTTGTCTATGGCAATCTGGTCCATAATTTAGTAGCTACTTTCTATATTATCTCCCAATTAGTCCGGGATGGTTCTCCAAAACACAGTCTGTAGTATAGATTTTTTCCCGTCACTAATCTTCTTATCTAGCTATCAATTATGATAAACTGCCTTAATGACTGTATGTGCACAAATGTGTACTGCAGTGGAATAATAATCTTGTCCTTAATGAGGAAAGCAGTTTAATCCGTTATTCTTCTGACACAAATAATCCTTGTTTTGTAGGTGAGCAAGTTTTATTAATGTTGTTAATATACGCAGTTTCAGAGGACATCCTGATAAATACTTAACAACAGTTAGATATGACTGTGTCAGTCTGTTTGTTTTAACAAATATATCCTTTTGTCATATTGTTATACTGTACTTCATGAATAAAGCACATACGTAAAATCATATCCTTTAAGTTTTAATAAAACAGCTGCCCCAACAGCAACCCAGAAAAATCCCCCTATAACCAGTGCAGCCACAGAAATCCATAATGATGTTTTTGCACAGGATTCGGCTCTGGAGTAATCTCTCTGTCTTAAGGCCTTCTTCGACAAAACTGAAAAGGATAGGTACACTTGTTAAGATCTGACCGAAGGTAATTTAAACTAAACTTTATGGGAGAAATGTTCATTTTAAAACACTCGACACATTTTCAATGAAATGATAAATGAATGAATTTCGCAGATTCTCAATCAATTTGGAATGTAACGAAATTAAATTTGAGATTACATGGAAATAATTGCTTTCTACTTTTATCCAGAATCTAAAATTAAACAGCTGTTTTCCCTGTTTAAGGTTTATTAGAAACATTATTTGTTTGTGCTTACATCATTGTCATTACATGTGTAATGGATTTTAAATTCTCACCTGAGGCATACACGGCATACAGACCAAGTAGGGGACAACACAACAAAGTAACAACACATGCTAAGCAAAAGTTGTTACTTCGTTCGTCATCACACAATGCACCCCCAGCACTGCATTCCTGAAAAATTATAATTGTAAATCATGAAGAAATGGTAAAGAAATACGATATTATGAACATGAAGTCACTTTCATTCATTTCCCCCAATATGTTCCTGGAGGTAGCTTTTTATATGTTTTGGACAATAGAAATTCATGTTCTGCTTTTCAAAAAAAAATTGCAACAAAAACCGTTATTTTTCAGAGAAAACTATATTTTGACCAATTTCAGCACATGAAATTTTTGGGCTAATTTCCTGTGATGAACACAGCATGTAATTTCATAGTTGCCTGCTCTAGAATAGGAAATAAGTTGAAGGCAAAAGAAACCGATCCTTACCAGACTTGATTCCTGTATATGAACGATAGTGTCATTTGATATCAAAGGTTTCCTGATCTCTGGGTATTCACAAAAATCCCTCATCAATCTCAGCTCAGTGGAACATTTCGGTTGTGCCATTGTTACTACTGAATTACAAATGCATGAAATTGCAGTTTCTAATGTACTGTTATTTGAGAGTTTTAAATGAGAATCAAATAGTTCAGTCTTTGAATGCCTTTTTCTGGTCTATCACAAAACAACGAAGTTTTAAAGTTATTATTCCTGTTTGCACTGAACAGCCTATGAGGCTTTCCGCTTATGCACAGTCGTTTCACATGGTGATAATCAATTCAGTTTTACATACAAAAAGCTTATCCCTCAATTTTTAGTAATTAGTTTCAAGTAATTAAACAACTACAAAGCATTTACTCCAATATAATCCAATATCGCAATAATCAGTCATTGCTTTATCCTATGTAATTCAATATTGCAATAATCCTGTTAATAAAGATTCCAATATGCCAATGTGAAGCGGTGCAGGTGTCCCATTACCACTGCATCCTGAGCAGAAATGGAGCTGCACAACTAAACCGCTTCATTTAACCGAATCTCAACCAAGTGTGTACTACCAGCTCCAGCAGCTTCATCTCAGCAATTTCATCAGTGAAAATGTGAGAAACTTTATCATTAAACAATGTCGCCTAAGAACAAAATTAAAGATGGGTATCTTCAATTGAGCAGATTCATCTTGCTTCTAGTGTATCACTGAATGTTGATATGCTTGGTTGTGCTCTGCTCTAAACTGCTTCAAATGTAAAAAATTAAAAACGCATTTCTGTTGTTAATCACTCGAGCAGCTCGTGAAATCAATTGGGAATCGTTTAGAACAAGAATTCCACGCTGTGCTTTTGATGTGCTATTGTTCCAAGACTGAAAGGAATTTCATCCTTTGTTGAACAGTACACGGAATTCGTATCAGAAGTTTAACAATAGCGCATCAAAAGCACAGCGTGAAATTCTTTCGTTCTCTCC